>WSYQ01001323.1:0-191179 GCA_011426435.1 Lysiphlebus fabarum
GACCCATGGTGGAGAAATAGCGGACAAATTTTTCCGCCATTTGTCCAACTTTTCTCCGACTTTCATCCAGTAGTTTTAAACAAACAAAAAAATTATATATTTACAATATATACAATGATTCAGATTCCAGTATAATATTCAATCAATATAACTAAACACTTAATTCAAAATTATTATAATCATTTAATCAATAAACAATAATAATTGTTTATACCATAAACAACATACCATGGGTCATTTTCGGAAAAAGGTGGATAAAAGGCATAAAAATAGCGTAGAAATGGCGTAGAAACGGCAGAGAAAAATTTCTACCAGATGGATAGCTTAAAGATGATTTACCATATGGACATTTAAACAAAACTTAATTTATCTTATAAAATTATAATGTATCTTATAAAAAACACTACGTTCAACGTCAAAATTGTTACGAATGGTTAAAGATTCATATGGAAGAAATTAAGTAAAATTGTGCAACTGAAGATTTTATATATTTTTATAGTTAACATGTGTGAAAAGAGAAATTAGGAATATTAAGCAAATAGACAAGGATTATTTTTTTAAGACGTAATACCTTATAAATCTCTTTCTCTAATTTCGACCAGATACCGTTTTTGAGGTAAATTTGTTTCGTAAACTTAGTTGAAAGAAGTTCCCTCACATTGTCAGCATTGGTATCCTGGTTAATATAATTCTTTTTTAAAGCGGAAACAAGCACAGCATTACTGCATTCAGAAAGAGTTTTATTTTTACGGGGCATCTTGGTAAGAAGCGATAGTTCCTGTATAATATTATAAAAAAATAAAAGTTACAAGTCAATGTAGTTCTCAAATATCTTCAATAGTTCTCGAAAACTAATGAACGAAATTTCTTGAAATTTAAACTGTGAATAAAGTAGACACTACCGAAGAAGCTCCAACTCTTAGTTTTTCGAAATTCGAAAATTTTTTTTTGAGTCTAGAAATTTTGGAAAATTTTCAAACCCAGTTTTCTCGAAAACCACGTGTTGAAAAATTCTAAAAAATTAACTGTATATCTATTTTATGGTTCTCAAGAAGCGCCAACTTTTATTTTTTCAAAATTCGAAAATTTTTTTCAAAGTCGGTATTTTTGGAAAATTTTCAAACCCAGTTTTCTCAAAAACCACGTGTTGAAAAATTCTAAAAAATAACTGTATATCTATTTTATGGTTCTCAAGAAGCGCCAACTTTTATTTTTTCAAAATTCAAAAATTTTTTTCAAAGTCGGTATTTTTGGAAAATTTTCAAACCCAGTTTTCTCGAAAACCACGTGTTGAAAAATTCTAAAAAATGAACTGTATATCTATTTTATAGTTCTCAAGAAGCGCTAACTTTTATTTTTTCAAAATTCAAAAATTTTTTTCAAAGTCGGTATTTTTGGAAAATTTTCAAACCCAGTTTTCTCGAAAACCACGTGTTGAAAAATTCCAAAAAATTAACTGTATATCTATTTTATGGTTCTCAAGAAGCGCCAACTTTTATTTTTTCAAAATTCGAAAATTTTTTTCAAAGTCGGTATTTTTGGAAAATAGTGAAACGAAGTAATAAAAATAAGGGATGTTGTGTCATGTGCGTTTTTGGTATTAGGTTTTATGGGACAATTTTTTTTATGACTGTTTTGTGAGGTCCAAGTGCGTAACAGATATTGGTATCTGTCCTAGTAAAATTGTGCAACTGAAGATTTTATATATTCCAACAGGTATCTTATAAAAAACACTACGTTCAACGTCAGAATTTTTACGAATTGTTAAAGATTCATATGGAAGAAATTAAGTAAAATTGTGCAACTGAAGATTTTATATATTTTTATAGTTAACATGTGTGAAAAGAGAAATTAGGAATATTAAGCAAATAGACAAGGATTATTTTTTTAAGACGTAATACCTTATAAATCTCTTTCTCCAATTTCGACCAGATACCGTTTTTGAGGTAAATTTGTTTCGTAAACTTAGTTGAAAGAAGTTCCCTCACATTGTCAGCATTGGTATCCTGGTTAATATAATGCTTTTTTAAAGCGGAAACAAGCACAGCATTACTGCATTCAGAAAGAGTTTTATTTTTACGGGGCATCTTGGTAAGAAGCGATAGTTCCTGTATAATATTATAAAAAAATAAAAGTTACAAGTCAATTGATATAGTTTAAAGTTTATAGTTTAAAGGCGACATGCAAGACGATTCTGCATTACCACCTTGAAAATTTGAAACCCAGTTTTCTCGAAAACTAATGAACGAAATATCTTGAAATTTAAACTGTGAATAAAGTAGACACTACCGAAGAAGCTCCAACTCTTAGTTTTTCGAAATTCGAAATTTTTTTTTTGAGTCTAGAAATTTTGGAAAATTTTCAAACCCAGTTTTCTCGAAAACCACGTGTTGAAAAATTCTAAAAAATTAACTGTATATCTATTTTATGGTTCTCAAGAAGCGCCAACTTTTATTTTTTCAAAATTCGAAAATTTTTTTCAAAGTCGGTATTTTTGGAAAATTTTCAAACCCAGTTTTCTCAAAAACCACGTGTTGAAAAATTCTAAAAAATAACTGTATATCTATTTTATGGTTCTCAAGAAGCGCCAACTTTTATTTTTTCAAAATTCAAAAATTTTTTTCAAAGTCGGTATTTTTGGAAAATTTTCAAACCCAGTTTTCTCGAAAACCACGTGTTGAAAAATTCTAAAAAATGAACTGTATATCTATTTTATAGTTCTCAAGAAGCGCTAACTTTTATTTTTTCAAAATTCAAAAATTTTTTTCAAAGTCGGTATTTTTGGAAAATTTTCAAACCCAGTTTTCTCGAAAACCACGTGTTGAAAAATTCCAAAAAATTAACTGTATATCTATTTTATGGTTCTCAAGAAGCGCCAACTTTTATTTTTTCAAAATTCGAAAATTTTTTTCAAAGTCGGTATTTTTGGAAAATAGTGAAACGAAGTAATAAAAATAAGGGATGTTGTGTCATGTGCGTTTTTGGTATTAGGTTTTATGGGACAATTTTTTTTATGACTGTTTTGTGAGGTCCAAGTGCGTAACAGATATTGGTATCTGTCCTAGTAAAATTGTGCAACTGAAGATTTTATATATTCCAACAGGTATCTTATAAAAAACACTACGTTCAACGTCAGAATTTTTACGAATTGTTAAAGATTCATATGGAAGAAATTAAGTAAAATTGTGCAACTGAAGATTTTATATATTTTTATAGTTAACATGTGTGAAAAGAGAAATTAGGAATATTAAGCAAATAGACAAGGATTATTTTTTTAAGACGTAATACCTTATAAATCTCTTTCTCCAATTTCGACCAGATACCGTTTTTGAGGTAAATTTGTTTCGTAAACTTAGTTGAAAGAAGTTCCCTCACATTGTCAGCATTGGTATCCTGGTTAATATAATGCTTTTTTAAAGCGGAAACAAGCACAGCATTACTGCATTCAGAAAGAGTTTTATTTTTACGGGGCATCTTGGTAAGAAGCGATAGTTCCTGTATAATATTATAAAAAAATAAAAGTTACAAGTCAATTGATATAGTTTAAAGTTTATAGTTTAAAGGCGACATGCAAGACGATTCTGCATTACCACCTTGAAAATTTGAAACCCAGTTTTCTCGAAAACTAATGAACGAAATATCTTGAAATTTAAACTGTGAATAAAGTAGACACTACCGAAGAAGCTCCAACTCTTAGTTTTTCGAAATTCGAAATTTTTTTTTTGAGTCTAGAAATTTTGGAAAATTTTCAAACCCAGTTTTCTCGAAAACCACGTGTTGAAAAATTCTAAAAAATTAACTGTATATCTATTTTATGGTTCTCAAGAAGCGCCAACTTTTATTTTTTCAAAATTCGAAAATTTTTTTCAAAGTCGGTATTTTTGGAAAATTTTCAAACCCAGTTTTCTCAAAAACCACGTGTTGAAAAATTCTAAAAAATTAACTGTATATCTATTTTATGGTTCTCAAGAAGCGCCAACTTTTATTTTTTCAAAATTCAAAAATTTTTTTCAAAGTCGGTATTTTTGGAAAATTTTCAAACCCAGTTTTCTCGAAAACCACGTGTTTTGAACACGTATGAACCGTATAATGGTTTATTTGTAACTTGCTGCGGCACATGTGATTTTCAAAATGGATCTCTTTTATATAATTTTTAATAATTATATTACTCTCAGATTTCGGATATTTCTATTTTCTATGCTATTGTTTATTGATCCTGTTTTTTTCAATGAAATTTTAATTATATAATTATTAATAAAATATACATAGGATTGGCAAAACCGCCATTTTATTGAGAAAGCTAGCACTCGTCGTTGGAGTTAAAATAAAAAAAATACTAGTAGTTCAATCTGTGATTTAATTAGTAAATATTAAATAAAATATTGAAATATAATTTTTTTTATTATCATTATTAAAAATTTTAAGTTATTACAATATATTTTTTTGAGTTATTGATTTTTAAATTTTTGAATAAATTTTATCGATTTTTTTTTTTCGTTTTTTTGCACATCCGGACGTTATGTGGCGAATAACCAGTTTTTCAACATTTTTCTACTCGGAAACGTACGAATTATTTTCCGAAAGTTGCAGCTGCATACTTAATTCATAGAAAATTCTGGAATACTTTGCAGACCAATATATAGCCAGCTTCAGTTCAAAAAATTTCAGTCAACGTTCAGCTCTGGTCGGATGTGGACCTCGAGAATTCGTATAAGCATGGAACCTCCGTAAGTAAATGTGTTTCAATTTTAAATATTTTTTTCAATTAATAGTAGATAATTTAAATTTGTAGAATATTCTTTTATTTTTTAAATTATATTTTTTTAAAATTATTTATTCAATATATTTCACTGAATATAAATTTTTGAATAAAATGAGATGCTAGTACAGACATGACCTCCACGTGGTGCATCTCGGGTAACGCAAAAAAGTCTGTAAACCTTTTGTTTTTTCCATTTGATTCCCTCAATTTTCTTTTTTAATTTATATTTTTTTATTATTGTGTTTTTCGTTTATATTATATAATGATTTTTGAATTAATATTGATATAATATATATACTTGCAGCTTCATGCGCGAGTATATATATTTTTTTAAATATTTTTACAGGATATATGAATTTTTTTATTTTTATGAATGAACAATTAACATATACTTGCAGCTTTGAGCGCGAGTATATATTTTTTTTAAAAAACTTTCCATTTCGGCCAAAACTTGCGGCGTTATTAAGTTAAGCGAAATACAATTTTTTAAACAGCTGATTCGTGCGTTTGCGATTTTTGAAAATAAGCGTTTAGAATAAGTTACGAAAAATAATTATGCGTTTGAATGATAATTTTAAGATATTATTGAAGATTGAAGATTGAAGATTGAAGATTGAAGATTGAAGATTAAAAATTGAAAATTGAAGATTGAAGATTGAAGATTGAAGAATGAAAATTGATGATATATCATAAATACTTTTGACAAATTCAATATATTATTTTTATTTTTATATATTTATTATTCATTGATGTAATTTAAAACTTTATCCATTTTGAGTTACATCAATTTTTATTCAAAATTATATTTTTCTGTGTCACGATGTTCTCTGGGATAGGAGGTGGATCAATTTCTGCTACATCGTGACATTGATACTATTGTAATGCCGTAAGCAGTTAAACCTATCATGTGTTTAATTCAGTAAGAGACCGTTATAAATTCTTTGACTGGTAGTATGATAATTGGTGTTTTTTTCTTCCTAAACGCCAGGACGACTGTGTCCAGAAAAATATAATTTTTTTTTTATAAAATTTCATCGTATTATTTTTAATATATTGATATATTGTCAAAAGTATTTAAATATAAAAACCAATAAAATGAGGGTCATTTGTCATCGGATACAAGAGAATCATCAACATCGCTATACTGACTGACTAATCATCTGGTTTTATGCGTTTAATATTTATTGTAATTTATTTATAAGTTTAAAATCATGTGGAATAGGTCTACTGGAGAAACCACGTTAAAAAAAACGAGTCCATTATGTCTTACCTCTTGGGTGGCTTGGAAAAGGCATTTTATATTTGTACAATAATTATTTCATCATTTTTTTTTTTATTTTAAATTTAAAATATTATCTAATATTTATTTTTTTTTTTACCTCTTTTCTAGTCATGTTCGCTTAATGTTATGTGCATTGTTTTCGATAAATCTGAAAGGTGTGATGATAATGCCGTTGATAATGATGATGTTAGTGCTCTGTGTAAATCTCCAAGTTCCTAAACATTTATTAAAACTTATTGATACAAATTTTTCTATGATAATCATAATAACAACAACAAAATGTACTTACTTTCCTGAACACTTCAAACATTTGCCATTATAGTAGATCCAAGCTTTCCTCATGAAACAATAGTACCGTCTATTTATCAAGCACACAATGCACATATATCACGCAAATATATATATAAAGTTAAAAGAGGCATAACCATCATTTCTCGATTGTAAATCCTCAACACCATACAATATCAAAAAACAAGTATTAAAGTGCGAGAATATCTCATATACATATACAATACTAGGTATACTATTTTCTGTATGTACATATATAATACCAGTTTTAAATTAATATGAACCTTCAAAGAGACTTACTAAAATCACCTCGAGGGATGTACGTTTACAATTGTTAGTGTCTGCTATCAATTAATGTATCATAAATTTGCCCTAGGTAAAAATGACCGGTGTAAATATACATAGGTATATTATCTTGTGATAGATTTTATTTATTTGATTAAATTTATTTATTTATTAGAAGACATAAATATTCTTTAAATAAATTCAATATCATTTAATCGAAAGTTAAAATGAAAAAAAAAAACACGTATCACTGTTTTATTATCGATAAGAGTTATCAATGATAATGATATATTTTATTCTGATTTTCTGTAAAGATAAACTTTTTTTATTGAAGATAAAGGTGCCTTCTGTTGAACTAAGAAACCTGTACCTTCAAGTTTTCTCAAGTTGTTGCTAATCACATTTACGTTTTTAATGTTAATGTGTAACTTATACACTTGTATTATGTCACACAAGTTCTTCAGGTATTATAATATGGTGCTTATAATATGTTCGTTATAAATTTGTTTGAAAATCATTTATTTTACACTGAAATTTTTTTTTTTTAATTTATATTTTACTATTTGTTTGTTTGTTTTTTTTTTTTGTTACTTTGAGATAAACATCGAGAATGAAACTATATACATGCACAAAAGTTGAAAAGAACTTCTTGAATATATCTTTAACAATGTAAATTTATTTATTTATTTTTTTTCCGATTTTTAATAAACTTTAATATGTTTTTTTTTTTTCTTTTTGGCTGGAATTATGTTACGTCTTTAATCTACCCTTCTGAATCTTTTCTTTGTCGGATATATTTTTAAGATTCTGTAATCTTTTTTGATGCATTTTTTTTTGTTCTTTACATGATACAATAAAGAGTGTATATACATCTAACTGTAATTTTTACTAAAAAAAAGTTATAATAAAAGTGTTTCATGTGGTGGACATGATGCAATGTACAATTTATTCAGAACACAAAGACTTATTGTCAAAGTAACTATGGAATTTAAAACAAAACAAAATTGTCGTTTGGCCGGTTGTTACATAGAAAAAAAAATTGAATATAAAAATTGTAAGTAATGAAATCAACACAATACATCAAGTCTCAATACATAATAGAGAAAGTAAATAATAGATAAAGGCTTTGATAAATATACACACGTGAATTTGTGATGTCCATTTTTGTCGTGTTGTAAATTAAAAAAATACATATATAAAAAGTTGTTCAATTAATCAATAAATACATTATCAATCAAGAAAATCAATACTTGAGAAATATTATAAATACTAGAATTTAATTTATTTTTATTTAGATTTATATTCAAACAAATAAACAAAAAAAAAATATATTTACTACGAAAAGCAAATCGTGACTATAATTTTTAACTCCACTGAATTTATTTATACATTTATTTTTTGAAATATATAAAATTATACTGTAATTAAATTAGAATTCAAAGTAAAAATTTATACGATGGAAAAAAATAATGAGAGTAAATTTTTAAAACATGATAATGTTTGCTTGAAACAGAGCAATTCAAATGACAAAAAAATAAGAAATAAATAAATATATTTTTAAATTATTTGCATTTTAATTTGCATATTAAAATGTAGCTCGTCGATCTAGTGGACCCTCGGGCAGTGAAATATGATAACATATAGAATTCCTATGCGAGTTACAGACCACAAGGTAACTTGACGGCCATGAAATTTTTCACGCAAGAAAAAAATACAAAATTTATCATGCATGAAAGGTTTGTACACATTATTTTAAATGTACAAATAATATATAGATATATTTTTATTCGAAAATTACTTGTTTCATTCGTATTTTTATGATAAAAAAAAAATAAAAAAAAAAATATTAATTTTACTTAATAATCAGTTATGGATGTAATTTAATTTAATTTTTTCTACAATAAATATTTTAAGATACTTTTATTGTTTATCATTACCACCTTTAACATCATTAATGAGTCTTGTACATGGATATTTTAACATCGTCAATCTCACTTTGGACACTTGTTCGTATAATGGAATAAACAGATATACATAGGCATATATATAAACTGCATACTGATACTTATAAACTATATAAACTGCCCCTCAATCATCTTTCATTATTTTTCAAATTCTTATATTCCTTGAACTTGGTTATTTTTCTCAAGTTTAACAGTATTCATTTTATTGTAGCTAGTTTGGTATTCCATTACCTTCTTCAACCACCAAACGACTTACCTGATATCTAATTTGAGATAGAGCAACCTACATCTAGAAACAGATTGAATCAAATTATAAATAAAACAATGAGAAGAAGAAGAAGAAAAATAAAATAAAATAAAACCAATCATTAGGCAGTTGGAAGTAAAAGAAATAAAAAAATATAATTTAATGGAGATATTTATTTTTGATAGTTATATATGTTGTGCTATGGTTACTGTCCTTGGATCCATCAGTATCTTTATCCCATCTTTATCCCAGCTTTAAGATAATTTTAAATATTTATTTCTGCATAAATAAATTTATTGTGTTAATTAAAATTTTATTTATTAAATGTGTCAATATACCCACTATTTCTAAATAAAGCAATGATTCAAAATTTCTTGTCAAGTTTAACTAAGACAATATATTTTTTTTATTTTTTATTTTTTGTATATATACATATATATTTAGTCATGATTTTTATTACATGATAACTAGAAATTTACATACATTTTTACAATGATACAATGTGTTACCTTTTTGTTGGTAATTTTTTATTTTTATTTTTTGAGTTCAATAACATCTTGTCCCTTCTGGCGTTATTCACCTTTCACGATCATTCAAGAAAGAAAAGAGTAAAATTGAAGATGACAGAAAAAAAATAATAATAAATAAATTTAAAAAAAAATAGTAAAAAAAAAAAAAAGAAGAGGAATCTATCGAAGCACGTGAATAGACTGTACGCAATTTACCTTTTCAAGTTGGGGTAAATAAAATACCATACCAATGTACATGTGTCGTAATCATATGTCGAAGTTGGATCTATTGCATCACGCAACGCGTAAACTCGCAGGGTCAACGTTTCTTCTTATTTATTTATTTAGTTTTTTTTATTTTTTTTTGTATAAATAGTGTACTTTTATTTGAACGATGGTATAGGAAAACAGGTAAACGCATTAAGTCGTGACGATTTAATTGATTAATCGCTTTTCCGTGTATGCAGAACAACCAATATTGTGGTTGTTATAGCATGCAATCCTTTCCGGTAACCTTGACCTCTCCAGTAAATCCAGTAATTTTTTACATTTTTAAATATTTCAAATCAAGTAATTTTTTTTTTTTTAATTCCAATTGTTTATTATTTTTATTATTCAACAAACTGTGTTGTAAATTCCTTCTTCTTCTTCAGTACTGTTTGATAAATCTGAAATTTCTGAATGTAAAGTAAGTTTAACATATCCTCGATCTTTTTCATTTGTTCCAATTTTATGTGGTGGTGATTTAGTATCTTGTGTATTACGATTTCTACTTGATTGATCTCTTGTTGGTTCACATATTTCTGTATAAATATCTTCAAATTTTAATGGTGGTGATGGTGTTGATGGAAGTGGTGTTAAACTGTCTCTAACTTTTGAATATGGTGGATCTAAATCAGCTCGTGTTTGTTGTATTTCTAAGACACTCGTTGATACTGATCTTTGTACTTGTTGTCGTGATAATATATTAGAACTACAAATACCACTTGGTACTAAACAATTCGCATCAGATTCAAGACTTGCATAACGTTCTTGTGATCTCATACCAATTTCTGGTCTTACTGCAAATGTAAATGATGCTGATTTTTTAGCTGGATTTCTACTACGACCACCGTGTGCTATTCTTGTTATTCTTTCAAGAAAACTTGGATTTGTTGGTGCATTATTGCGTGAATGACTTCTATCTCTTATTGTTGTTTTTTTAATATGTTCTATACCATCTTTTAAACTTTGTAATATTGGCTTTGTTTCTGGTTTTGATTTTATTTCTTTTAAATTTAATTCTTTTAATTGTATATTTGTTGTTGGTGGTTTTGGTGGTGCTACACGTGGCTCAGTTGCTCGTTGATCTAATGCTCTTCTAAAATTATAAACAAAACACAAAAAAAATTTACATATATTTATATAAAATACAAATCAACAATTATTATTATACTTTTTTTTTTTCTGTCACAATAATTTGTAAAATATATAGATTATCAGTGTTGAAATTCTAGTTTAAAGTATTTAATGTCATTGAAATTGTTATTTAGTGTAGATTAATGTGATACACTGTAGAAATGTTGTTCTTCAAGACAACATATTTCTTCATAATATAAATATATTTATGTATATGTGAGTATATATTTAATATTAAATGTGAATGTTATTGACAAACCTGCAAGCTGAGAGTAACCGTTGCATTTTTGGTGAGGCAAGTAATCGAGACTCAGATGGACAACCAAGTCGTGCACGTTTAACTCTGGGTGCGCCTGGACCAGTTGCAACAAGCTCTAATAATTCTGGTACTGTTGTACCTGGTAATGGTCGTTCAGGTATTAGTGGTACTGCACAACCAAGTACAATGGGACCCCTTGTCGCGCCTTCAAGTTGCATCAATCCAGTGTAATCACGTGGCAGTGGTATCGGCAGGGGTCCCGCTACTAATCTTACCTAAATAAATAATTTTGTTTTATATAAATAATTTATATATTTATAAAATGATGATTAAAATTTTTTTTCTTTTTTTTTTAACTTAAAAACACATACTCTAAGTGGCAAATCTCTTCTAGCAAGTTGATGAACACGATAAAGTACAGCATCACTTCCAGTATCAAGACTTCCACTTTGACATGTTGCATAAAATTCACCACGTGATGAAAGAGGTGCAAATAATTCATGTCCTTGTGAATCTAAACATTGTGCATATTGATCACGTTCCGATGATCTTGAACTTTTTTTTTCTGATGAACCAGTTGCTACACTTGTTACACTACTTGACACTGGTGATCTTCTTGTATCTTGAAAAACAGCTGCTAATCTGAGTACTTCACCAGCTCTCACAGTTGTTTTTGTATAATGTGCTCGTAAATTACCATTTTCTAAAATCAAATAATCATTACATTTTATTTATTTATATTTATTCATTTAATTTTTTTTTTTTTTCTATTTTTATTTTTAAAATATACAGTGCTATTTTTATAATACTTGATGTTTAATGCATATGTGCTCAATGACGTTAGACAGAAGAATAGATCTGACGAAAGGATAGTACTTCACATGAACAAATAAATCCCACACGATGTTGGTAATAAACATGATTATTATGTAAAATAGTATAATATACACTTGGTTAACGTGTTGGAAAATAAAAAAAAAAATCTTATTGTTTTCACCCATAAAAGTCATGTATATTTATTATATTCCATGTATGAAGACAAGACTATTACTTTAAAGTCATTTAAACTATTTTATTTAGAAAAAAATGATTCATCATAAATTTATTGTAACTCAAATTTGATTAGATTAATTTATTCATCAACTGTTAATAAGTTTTTGATATTTATCAGCTCAAATATAAACAAAATAATTGTGACATAAATATTCTCTTCACGGTCAAGATAAAAATTTTTGAAATGTTTTAAAAAATTGTTGAAAAGTTAACTCAGCGAGGTCACTCGAAGACCTCGCACTGACTTTATTTATTTTATTTTATTTTTTTTTTTGCATGAACTGCAGAAAATCCTGAATTGTGGTTTGTGGCACGTCATGGTGCGTGCTAATTTGTCGCTTTATGTCACGAACAAGTGGTAAAGTCTGGATGTCGCGATACGCAAGTCTACAAATTCATGGGTTAACCGTGAGAATAACACCAACAAATATAAACATCATATAAAAGCAAAATATTTGAATTACAACATTTTATTTTTATTTTAACACCTTGATAATATAGTCACATACACACATAATAACAATAAAATTGTGGTGACAACAAAGAATGAATTTATTAAAAAAAAATTTTTATATTAACAATTATCCATTTGAATGTAAGAATACTGAATTTTTTAATAAAAAAAAAAGAAATATCAAAATTATTTTATGTTAATTAATATATATATAACATTATAATTATATAATTAACAAACAAAAAGAAATACATGCCTGTTTTAGAATGAGTGAGAGTGTATGCACGTAGTGGCTTTGCAAGAAGAAAAGCCGGAACACCAGCTTTAACAAGTGCACCAATTCTTCTGTAGACTCTTGCACTTCCTGTTCCAGTATTATTTGAAACAACAGAAAACCATCCTGAAATAAATATAAAATATGAATAAGTTGACCTACAATTAATTAATATAAGTTACGGAGAGACGTCTTGAATCTATATCCTATCTCTGTAATAAGTTAAATAAAATGATACAAGCGTGGTAAGTTTTTAAAAATTTCCGGACGTTAAGTAACACATTCAGTGAAGAAAAAAAGAAAAAAAAAAAAGACATATACATGCGTATGTGCATTGGACATGTACTCAAGTTGTTATTGCCATAAACGAACCTTGGATTCTTTGCTATATAATTTATAATAAATATTGCGTTTGCAGAGGCTTTTCACTTTTCAGACTGAGTAACACTTCATGTGGGTCAGAAAAGTAGGTGCATATGTTTCAAAGTGACATCATATACCTGCGCTTCAGGTTTTTTTTTAAATTTAATTATTAATTTTTTTTTTTATTTAACTATCTTCAACAATATCAAACTATAAAATTACTTAGACTAAAAAAAGTTAATTTATAAATTTGATCAGTTTTCAGCCTTGAGACATTGACCAAAAATTTAAAAAATTATAATTTCTATTTAAATCAGTATAAATTATAATTTTTTTTATAATTTTTGCTAAATAAATATTAAAAATAAAAAAAACAATGCATTAAAAATCTAATCAATGATTGAAACCACACATTGTAACGGAGCTGTCTATAATTTGAAAGAACCAGTGATCTAACGATTTATCGAAATTTATGATCAAAGAATTATATTCTTGTCATGCACCGTTAAACTATCTTTGGTGTAAAATTAAATGCATTGCGCATGTTTTTGATATATCCATATATAAACTTCCGTGATTTCAATTAAGACATTCTAAATCAGACAACAAATAAATATATATAAAAAAAAAATTGAAAAATATACTATAAATATAAATATAGAATAACATTAACAGCTTTTATGGATTGCTCATCATCAAAAGCACTGAAAACCTTTAAAAAAAAAATAAAAAATTATCATCGGCATAAGGTTGATATTATTTTATCTTGTTAAATGTAATTGTAAAAAAATAAAATTGTGTAAAGCACGCATATAAACCTTATTGGTCAAAGATAAATGTTAATGATAATGAAAAACACGTGGTTGACTGGCCATTAGTTATGGTTTGTTAATTGGTATTACCTCTCGTCTCGCTTTAATCAAAAAAAAATATTTCATCTGGTTTTAAAGATTCATTTGATTCAACATTTATATAGCTACTTGACAATCGCATCAATTGGCTGTATGTCGAAACATGGTATTTTTTTGAAAAATAAAATAAACAAATGAAAAAAAAAATGTATAAATAAACAAGGCATGTTTTATACATTGTTGTTGTTATATAGTCTTGGTAATCATGAAGTAGCCGAGACACTTCTTGGCCCTCGACCCGTTACCAACTCTATATATATATATATATTTATACAGACACACAAGATATAACATCAGTACTATGTACACGGGTGTCCGGGTTCTCAATAAAATCGTGATAAAGCATTTATAAAAGTTTATCGTATCCTGTATAAATCTTCTTCATATATACATACATATATACATACAGTTGCACGCTTATATACATACGTCAATAACGAATCAACAATGTCCTGTTATTTTCTCGTCATATTAATATTTACAATCATTACTAATTAACTGTATATTGAATTTTGCACTTTCACTAATTTTTTTTTAAATTTATATTTTATCTGTATATTAATATCAATACTTTATTATAACATTTATTTTTTATTTAAAAAAAAACAAAATTAAATCTTCTAATATTTATAAGATTTCATTTGATATAAGTAAGTATAAATTTATTATATGAAAATTGCTGTGAACTTTTTTTTTTAATTACATATATATTAAAAAAATATAATTTTTGTTTTTTTTTTTTTTATAATGGAATATATATATATATTGTGATTACAATCACTTCCTGCTTCTTCAGGAAATATAAAATTATAAAACAAGGAAATTATTTATCAAAATAATATTAAATTTTATATTAATATTTAAAAAAAAATTTAATAAACACTGGGTAATCAGAAAAATTGATTAAGTATTTTTGTATTATTTGACGTTTAATATGGCTATTAAATTTGAAATTTATTTAAAAAATTCAAATATATATATATATTGTCAATAAATGATAAATAAAATATATCATAAATAACCAATCATTTATGCGTTTGTTTTATTATTTTATCATTTTTTTTTTTTTTTCAATAAAAAATTTTTAAAAAACAAATCATTGATAATAAAAAATAATATATAAAAAATTATTGCATTAAGGTGTCAAATGACTTTTTCTATATATGATTTCATTCGTGTTTAACTGGTGTTTAAAGATAGATCGAATCTTGACATGTTTTATTAATCCATTATTATTTAACTATTTATATAAATAATGATATGAATTAAAAAAAAAAAAACATACATGTGTATATAAATTTATTTATTGTTTTTGATAAATTTAAAATATCGTACATTTGAGTGATGGAAATATGAATATTACATAATAAAAAAAAATATATATAAAGAGAATAATTTACAATTATTTTATACTATATAATAAATTATTCCATTTATGGTTTTGATGTTGCGTAAATGATATATCAGTTAAGTCAAGTTTTAGCTGTATCAAAATGACCCAAAAAAGTCATCGATTTCGTCGTCAACAAAATAAATAAATTATCGTTGCTGATGAAATAAACGGTTTAAAAAGAATTTAAATCTCAATTATCAATATAAATATTGATCCAAAATATCACTTGTTTGCGTATGACAATTAGTTTCCATTGTAGTCTACAATTGATTTGGTTCATATACAATGTTAAAACAACAAATAAACAAAAGATTTTATAAATTTTTTTCTTGACACCCTTTACAATTTTTAATTGATTAGCTTACTTTAACCTATGTTAGTTCTAAATAACAAAAAATTATTCACGCATTCAACTGTTTCAAATATTCAATGTTGATGGTTTTTTTCTATGTTATTTATTATTTTGATTTTAATTGAATCATCGAGGATATAATGTTGTTACACATATGTGGACTTGTAACGCTCTGAAAACTCGACAAATTGCTCCTTTCAGAAACATGCATTGCAATTCATGATATCACAAGTTGAATCATGAAAAAATTAATTTTCCTCTTTTTTTTTTTTAGGTTGTAATATGCTTTGACGGAATTTGTTGACTGTTTTTTTTTTTACTTTAAATTTACATGTTTATAGATGTACATGTAAGTTGAACATGATTCAAAGTGTCATTTTTCCAAAGTGAGCATTGAATGTAAGTATATTATTACAAAAAGAAAATAAAAATAAAAAGAAAATTCATCAGAATTGCAGGTAAGTTGATTCTTTGAAATTCATTTAATGTGGAATTTCACTTTCAAGGACAACTGCACGTAAACCAATCAGATGCATCAACATGTTGGCAGTGCTCATGCAAGAAGTCAATAAGAATACATTTACATATCCTTATTTTTTAGTTCTTCTAATTTTTTAAATTTATAATTTAATGTGTTCTGAGATTTTTGATTTTCAGACATCTTGATCATCTTTTTTTCATTTTATTTTATGTTTTTTCTTGTTATTTATATGTATATATAATTAATACACATGAAAAAGTGTAAATACAACATGTCAATGTGTCATAAAACAATCTTACATTCACCAGTATTTTATATATTTATAAAATACATAAATACAAATTATCCACGATTCTCTGTATTGACGATGCGTGTGGCATACAAGTTATCTTCAAGTATTTTTATTGTTAGCTCTCTCATACGTATTGCTTTCGTCTTACTTATATAATATAACCCCCAAGCTTAAAATAGCAATCAATTTAATATATATATACAAAAAAAATTTATTCTCAACCTTATCCAGATAAAATAATTTTTTTTTTTTTATTTAGTCGACTAATAATACCGGGATTACAATAAATAATGATATTTAATAAATATATAAAAAAAATACAGAAGCTTCTTTTCTACACTAAATATTTATTGCTATCAATTTTATTCTTTAAATTATATTTATTTTATATATTTTTTTTTAAATAGATAATCAAAATAAGTTTATTGACTCATATTAATTAATTTAAAACGTTTTTTTATATATACCAAAGAAATTTTTTTATATAATATTTAGTTGGAAAGAATCGACAAGGAGGAATTTAGTTTGATTATTGACGTCGGCTTTACAGAATAAATTCAAGGGACAAACGGGTGGTGTATGTGTTCACAATGAGAAGAGTTATTTTGTGATAGAAAACAAGAAGAATGATATTCACCTATATGCTTCGTCAGCATGTCTGAGCAAGATCAAACGAGGCGTTCTTCAGTTCAACTGGCATATGTCTACAGTCTATTGGCATAACAGTCCAATGCATTAGCAGATTATTCACTTGCACAAGTACATAAATGTATTTGCAATTTTCTAGTTTGATATTTCTTCTTTTATATATATATATATATATATATATATATTTATTTTATTTTCTTAAACTTCTCTTGTCAGGCAATGTCTTTTAAGAGAGTCAAGAGATTTCAAGTGCGACAAGAAAACTAAAAGAACACTTTGTCTTTTTTTTTAATTATATTATATATTATTTATAAATATATTTATATACAGTTTGTTACACACTCTTGGCGGCAAATACAAAATATTCGTTTGGCAGATACACCGACAATCACCTCACCCAGATGATTCACACATAAATTTCATAAACATATAGAAATACTCACATTTGATCTTATATATCTTATATATAATATAGTTTCTCAAATTCTAGAAATTCAATTGAATATATATATTATTTTTAAAATACGTATTTCACAATCTATAAATGCACATATTTTATTTTTATTTTTATTAAATTTCAAATCACTTGAAATGTATATTATATTAAAATAATAATATCTCAAGTACAAACGCGAGTATGTTGATAACTCGATTATTTAATATAAAATAATAATTATTTAGTCATTGATAACGGTTCGTTAGTATCATCATTCGTTTATGACTAGTCATGCTGCATCATACCAATATTGTTAACAGGCCGGGATTATTTAAAGTTATATTTTATTTAAAAAAAAATATTTAAAAATAATAATAGATAAATAATAAAATATAAAAAAATTCACATCAAGATTTAAAATTTTTCTCAAGTTAAAGAAAACGATTGAATCAGTTGTAATTATATGGTGTATACTCAAGTAGACTTTCACGCACTGAGTTGTCAGATTTGAGTAATGAATAATAGAAACTATATATATGCATATATTTATTATTTTGAAAAAAAAAATAAATAAAAATAATAACACATATATGAAGATCAAAAATAAAGTTATTGCTTATATAAAGTATATTTTTTTTAAATACAAGTTTAAAAAAAAAACAATCATTTATTTGAATGATAAAATCTTTAATTTCAGTATGTAATTTTAAATTTTAACAAAAAAAATAATTGCACATTGAATTTTTATTAATTTTATGAATAAACCTTTTGTTTATATATTTAAATTAAATAAATAAATAAATGAATAAATAATAACAACGTAATCATTTTATAAGAAATAAAAAAAAATTACTTGAAAAATTACTCAGTAATTTAAAAATTGTTAGTAATAAAATTTTTTTTTTTATAAACAATAACTTATTTTTTTTATTATTTGATTAATAAGTATTATGAAATTTATATCTGTAATCTTTAAATGTATGATTAGTCAAACAACTAAGTACTTACTAATTATATACATGGCTAATAATTTGTACTTGCTAATTGATAAATTGATTGCTAATGATTCAACCTCTTGTAACCCTTAATTATTATTTTTTTATTTTACCAAACAGCCAAGAATAATAAATTAAATTGTATTCTATATTTTTATATATTCATTTTTTTTTTTTATTAAATAAAAATAAATATATATTATTTATTATTTTTCTCCGTCTTTTGTCTACCATTCTCCGAAAATAACCCATGAGCGAGAAATACGTAGATGATTAATTTCTCCGTCATTTGTCCAACTTTTCTTCGCCTGAAAATATGGGAAACAAAGACTGAAGAATGGCAAACTAGAAACAATATTTGAAAAAATCAGCACAAATAACAAGACAACACACAAAAAAAATTAAAATAATAAAAAAATAATTGTACATTTTTATTGTCTAGCAGTTAGGTCTAAGTGGTGGCATCAGAGTACATCAATTGAATGTTTACAAATATTTGTAATACCAGTGAGTGTGCAGTGTCTTAAGTTTATAACAAAGATCCTGAATCAGTTAATCGTTTTTCACAAAGAAAAGTCGGAGAAAAGTTGGACAAATGGCAGAGAAACGATGGAAAAAAATTTCTACCAGAAGTTTATTTATTTTTGCATCGAGTCAATAAATATACATTAACTTATTTATTTAAATAAATTTAATAATTAAATTTGAAGAATAATAATAAAAAAAAATTTAACAACATAATTTAAAAAAAAGTCCAAGTATAAATAAAAAAAAAAAAAATGACGATTCAAGATCTAACAAAGTCTTTGCATGATTGGTCAACTTCGAAGGACCACAGCTAACTTGTATTTTAAATAAATATTACCTTAAAATGACCCTGCAATATGATTTACCTGCTTATTAATTTTTTTTTTCTCTAATTTAACCGCACATTATTTTTTTTTTTTATTTTTTTTATTTTTTTACACAAAGGTGTCACAATAAAAAAAATCTTAAAATACAACAGATGTTTCTTGGAATGTACTCAACATATATATATATATAAATCGACATTCATAAAAAACCAGAAATACTTATATTAACTTTCGATTACTTGCACACGTTGCCAGATTCATTAGCTCGACTTTGTTGCCAATCACTGTTTCATGTTGAGTGTTTGCCGATTACACGCATATAATTTGTATCTGACCTTAACGAAGCTACCATACATTTATCTCTTTTTTTTTTTTATTCTTCCACATTATTTTTTACAATTTTTTTTTATCTCGTCATCAATGTTGATTCTACTTAGTTGTTTGAAAACTTCATATAAAATTTAACATATAAATTATTTTATTTTTACATTTTGCTAATAGAAACAAAACAAATGATAAAAAGATATATATATATATTATGAATTAAAAAAATAAATAAAGGAAGTTAATGATAAAATGAAAAATAAAATGTTTTAGCGGGATATAACGGGTGTATAGATTAAGCACGAAAAATCAACGAATTGAATCGAGGGCAATTAGACATACCGACGAGAACATCACCCATTATGGCTAGACTTGACTTCCTGCAATTTTCAAATGATTTATATACCTATATTTATACAATTTTTGTATTGATTATAATAATAAAAAAATATTCATTTGTCTATATGTATATATATTTAAAATTAGTTTATTCAGATTATAGTTAGATAAACAAATATCCATTTATATTTTTTTGAAAATAAATATGAGATGCTAAATATATTTAATGAACTCCAGTTATAAATGGCAATATTATTGATATGGTAATTTAATTGGTTTTATATATTATTTATTTTATAATTTGCAAATGCTTTATTGGTCAAGTTACCATATTAAAAAAGTACTTGTGGTTTTCTATGATGATACTAGAGTATGTGGTACCGGAAATGATTAGTAAGATTGGCTTTCTTGTAATTTTAACGCTACTGCATGACATTGGCTTTTAAATTTGCATTTTAAATTTTTAAAATACTGTTTTTTTTTTTGTTCGAATTATTATTTAAATTCTGGGAATATTTACAGTTTTTATTACTCGTTAACATTAACATGATATTCCGTGCCATGCAGCAACGAAGAAAAAAAAAATAAAAAAATACAAGTATAATCAATTTACCATTATAAATCCAGCTTTTATAGTCACTGTTAGATATTTATATATATTTTTCTTCAATCTGTCTAGTTAAATATATTTATGACAAGCTAAAATTACATGATAATGTCTCAATTTATTGATTTATAATAATAATATACTTTTTAAAATTATTTATGTATTAAAATTTTACCAAATAATTATATATATTTTTCATTTTTTGTATCGTAAATATGTCCTTTTTAAATTTTGCATTTTGCTTTAGAAAAATATTAAAGATTATTTAAAATTTATTAAACAACGAGATGAGTTTTCTATGATGGATTTTATGCTAATCGGTCTATTAATTTCAAAGACGAGAGGATAAGATGCAATATAAACATAATTATACAGATAGTCAGATAATAATAATATATGGATGAGTTTAATCAATCAAAGTCAATATTAATCTATTATCTACTGGTGTTGTTTACATTGAATATCATTAATCATTTAAATTGTAAATAACATAAATATATATACACAAAGTAACAACAATATAAAATGTGAAATTTCAATGACTTATGTTATTAAGCCATTGAATTTTACTTAATACACACCATTCAAATAAGTCACCCATGCATTTTGCAAGTTTCTTAGTTTAAATTTCTCTATTCAATCGAAATGATAATTACTTTTAGACACGCGATATATAATGCAAACATATATACATAAAAAAAAAAAAACATTTACTCAATCTTTTTTTTTATTCATATATTTATTTTTTTATTTTAAGACAGCTTCTTATGGTTTAAAGTTGAGTTTAACACTGTCCATGACTCTAGTTAAATTAGAAAGGTATAAAGCATTAAATTGAACGACAGAATAAAATCTAACAATGCTTATCAAATAATGCTTCAACTGGCACACTACATACTATACTCTTCAAAAAAAAAAAATTGAAAAAAAAAAAAAAAAAAAAACTTGATGAGCTATCAATAGATGAATAAATATTTAATTAAATGAAAAAAATCGTACAATGAGTTATTTATGAAACTTTGTTATAATGTAAATGTCAAATTAATTTAAAAAAAAAACGAATTAAAAAAAATAAAAAGAAAATTTTTTTACTAAAAAATTATGACATGAATAAAATAATAATTCCAAATATATAAATATAAATGAAAATTAGTCACGCTTTCTGCATTTAATTTTATGAAAAAAAAAAAAAAAAAAAAGTAAATATTTTTTACAATTGAAAATATGATTGATCCTAAATTATTCAATTATATATAAAAATTTTTTTAATTGTTCATATGGAAATTAATTTTCACGACTAGAGCTTAAATAAATAAAAAAAAATAAATTTGTTGCATATAGAATTATTTATCAGAATTTAAATAGTATTTATCGGGGGCGAGGTAAGGGTCAAAAAGCGAGAGTACCACACCCAATGTAACGCCTCATGAAATGGCATTGCTCAACAATATTTTGCCATTTTAAATTGATTGATTTCCGGTTGTTAAGTATTACCCTTGTTATTATTATTGTTATATACATATAAGTTAAGCACGTGTCGGCCGTGAAATAATATTACATTTGTTCATATATTGGTACAAAAAAAATATATACAAATAAATTATAAATTCATATTAATATGTTAAAAATTTAACTTTGTATTTAATAAAAATCATGACAAAACAATCTCAACCATGAAGCATAAAATTTTTTGCTCTAAATCCTCGTTTGTTTTATACTTTTTTTTCATATATAAATAAACAAATCATTTATATTTGTATAATTTATAATTAAAAAAAATATCTTTATAAATTTATATATCAGTATTTTTTAAAGTTATAAATCATCGAATAATAATAATAATAATTGATAATTATTATATTGTATAATTATAATTAAAATGAGTAATAAATTAAATGTCCAGGATGATATCACCAGGGTGCATTTACGTATTTGACAGTAAATATATATATATTTTTTCTTATTATTTTTTATCATCTACACTGATATATATTTTATATGATAGTATGAATATTAAACTATAAATAAATTATACAAATTGATGATGGTATATGTGAAAGATATTTCATTATATTAAATTACAATCTTCAGGAAAATTACATGATACGTTATTTGTCATCAAGATTTTTTCTCTTCAAGTAGAAAAAAAAATTGAAATATATATATTTTAATATGCAATAATAGTTATTTAAAATTTATTGAAATTATAAAAAAATATATAATAATAAAATTTATATTTGATTGTATACATGATAATTTTTATTGCGAAAAAAAAAAAATAATTAGCAAGTAATATAAATCAATTTTAGTCAGCCAATTTAAATAAAATAAGTGTCAAATTTTTTGCGCATTTAAATTATATCGATGTTTATATTTTAATATATAATAATAAAATAAAAAAAATAAATAATTACTATGATTATGTACAATGTATAAAAAAAATAAAATAATATAAAAAAAAATCTAAATTATCTATAAGCAAAAGGACGTAAACAGGATGCAGGTGTATTATATTTTTCAAGTTACTTGAGTTTAGTTTAACGATGCCTCATTTCACATAAACGAGACACCAAGATACCGCTATTGTCAATAATAATGAGTTTAAAAAAGAATAAAAAAAGTACGTATATATATATATATATTTTTAATTTGGCTTATATTATTTTTATTTATTTTTTTTCTTCTGATTAACGATCTATGTATATAACAGTGCGTAAAGTTCCCTAGTCTTTTGATTTACATATAAGTTTAGTAATCACTTGCTTGACCCACCGCCACTATATCCTCACTTAAACACTTTCGATATGTTAAACTGGCTAATTATTATTCGTCTGTACCGTGAGAATTTTAAAATGTTATACATAACATTCAGTTAAAATTATTAAATAATCATTACTATTTGAAATATATTGACACTGTATTAATAATTTTTATATTATCACTATTAATATTTATATAGTGGTACTATTAATTGAAGCAAATAATTTTCATTTTAATACTGTAGAAAAATATTAAATATATACAAAATAATATTAATATAAATATTATATTTTGTAAGACTTGTATTTTTTTTTTTTTTTTTTTTTTTTTTTTTATAACAACGAAGAATTATGAGCCAAAAGAATACCGTTATATCAAATGCATTATAAAGAATAAAAAAAAAAAATAATATAAAGAGTTTCTTTGCATCCAATAGTTGTATATATAAAATATCTGAGAAGTTAAAATGAGGCTCTTTTGCGATGCCAATTTTAAAGCATATAAATATAATTTTTTTGCTTCTATATTTGTATATGTTGCCGCACCCCGCATCATGTTCAACATAATAATTCATTCAACTAATATAAAAAAATTTTTTTTTTTTTTATTGCCTATGAAAAAATGATCACACTTCATCTAGTGCATCCGATTAATAAAATTATTTACATTACGTGAGAATTGAATTACAATATAATAGAAATATGGAATATTGTATATATATATTTTTTAAATTTATTTGAAATAATAATAATCATCTGTACATAGTATGAATTGTGAATATGTCTGAGTGTTAGAAAGACAATGACTTTTCTTATTTTAATCGAATAAAAAGACGAGGGGATATATGGACAGTATAAAAATGGTACATCAACAAGGCACCAAGCTGACTGGCAAGATGACGAAGAGAGAGTAAGTAATTGAGTATATATATAAATATATAAGAGTAAGAAAAGAATAAAAGGAAAGACAAGATCGAGTACAAGCACGTAGAAATATATACGTGATGGCACTTGATGAACGAAGGAAAAGAAGAAGCACCACCCTTTTATACATGCATTGCACATAAAATCCTATCACATGAATGTATGATCATACATTGACGTGCCGATCATGCCACCTAACAGCCCCTCTTCAGCCCCTATCATCCTATATGCCAAAGGCGTTGTGTCTCCCATAAATTAATGTACCACTGTTTTTTTTTAACCAGATCTTTTACTTTTTTTTATTCTCGTTATTTATTTATTTTTTTTTTTAATTCTTAACTTGACTGTATAGAATCTTGCATTTTCTTGAGCGCACCTGATGATCAAAACGTGTTGGTGTGCACTTCGGTCATCACAAAGACATACCGACATCTTATACATCTTTGTACATAAAAGATTCGTGGAAAAATTTTGTCAGAGAAAAATTAGCAAAAAAATGAATAAACAGTATAAAAATTGTCAGCCCAAATGAAAAAAAAGAGAATATAAATATTTAAAAATGAAGATTAAAAATTAAATGACAAGTTCTCATTGTGGAATGATGGAGATACTAATGAATCTCTAACTGTCAGAGAAACAAACATATATAATTTTTTTTAAATCTATTTTTGTTTTTCCAGTATTTGATACGAGAAAATTTTCCATAAAGAATTTATCTGTTGTCTTGAGTCTATAGTCAAACTTAGTTACTTGTTTTGTTGAAAGGTAAAAGAAAAGATGAGACATATAAAGGCATAAAAAGATGGTATTTTAAAAAAATAAAAATAAATGAGACAAGAAACGTAACCTTCGACAGGTATATAGCAAAAAATAAAAAATATACTGAGCAGGTATCATCTTCACTCTTTTATTTTTCTATCATGATGTGTTCCTTCCAGTGGCATCTTCATGACCTTCGATAGATCAATACACTCATGTATTTATATATATACAAAAAAATTTTTTATTAACATAAATTATTCAAATAAATTTAATATTTCTTAAATTTACAACAGTGTAAAATTTAAAAAAAAATTATATTTATTTTATTAAATTTATAGAAAATTTTACTAGTCAGAATAATAAATTTTTGTTAAAAATTATTTAAATTTTTTTAGCAAAAAAATTTTATTTATTTCAGTGATATTATCCTACTTGTTCTTTTATATACAGCCACGCAATATTGACGTAAAAGTCTTCCGCTTTTATTTACAAATACTATTTATTACAAAAAAAAAACATTTATATTTCAACTTAACTATTGGATTTTAGTTGTATATATGTATACATTTAAACAAGTATATATAGAAAATCCAGACGTATAATATTACATTTACGCATCAGACATGAAAAATTTTATTTATCTTTACGCTTTTTATTTACTTATTTTTATCATTGAACGTTCAATAGCCGCACAAGAGTCGTTTGATGATCGTAAATGTTAAGAAATATAAAAATACGTTATGTTTTATGTATGAAAATAAAAAAAAAAGGAAAATAAATAAATAAAATATAAAAATAATAATAATAAATATCTGGTTTAATGTTACTGAACTTTCGATTTCGCGCTTCTTGGTTAGCAATGCTCATGTGTAAATTTTATACACACAATTTAATATATCTGTATATATTTGTCGAAATGATTTATGTAAAATCGAAGGCGCGTAAAACATCGTTTTGTCTGTCTTACAAAAACATAGAATATATATTTTCTTTGTTGATAAAACGAAATAAAAATAAAAAAAATCGCGTATATATATAATACAATACACTTTTAACGTTTAAAAAATTTCTCATCCTGTTCACGAACTATCCTTCCAGTTCTCTATTCAAATGGGAAAGGAAATATATATGCACATAAAAAATAAAAAAAAAAGGATTTTAGTTTTTTTTTTGTTTAAAAAAATATCATGGTCAAGTCTAGCTGGGGAAAATATACAACAAACTTCAAATTGTAAATCACAACATCCTGGAACAAACAACTACGACTATGGCACACCTAGAAGTTGAGTGAAGTTTAAATTCTTTTTAACCATTTTCTTAATGTGAAAATATATATATTCTGATCTTCGTGAAGAACGATATATATATATTCAACAATTGATACACCCACGTTTTAATATTTTATTTATTTAAAAAAAAAAAACTATTCAATAGCGTCTCTAATTACATATGTATACACACGATTTACTTGAAGAAAAAAAAAAATTTGTATATGATAAATATTTAAAAATATTCAAGGATATATTCTCAAAAAAGCATCAATAATTATTTCATAAATATTTAAAAAAAAATTCAATGAATTGTAAAAAGAAAAAAAAATAAATAAATTGAAATATTTAAATAATAAAATTTTTAATTAAATGTATATATTAAAAAGATAAACTATTTTATGACTGAGTATAATATTTTTTAATATTTATAATGTTTAATGAATTTAATGTGAAATAAAGTTTATAATGTGCAAGTACTTGTCACATTTTCATTGCCATATACGTTAAAATATATATAATAAACATGAATGATATCATGGTGAAAAAAAAAATTTAAAAAAAAAAGTCCAATTGGTCGTGAAAAGATAAGAGATTAAATTTTCTTTCAGTCTTATTTGCATTATGAGATTTCATGATATATTTATCTTCATCTTTCCGTAATAACGATAAATCATTAAATTTTTTTTAAATTTTCATCATGAACCAGTGTTACTGTTGATAGGCCAGTATAGAAATAAAATTATTAATAAAAAAGCTAAAAAAAATATTTAAAAAACTTGCAAAAGTATGATTTTCTAATTTTATCTTATTAGTAAAATAATAATAATTTCTTGCCTTGAGAAAGATTTGATCTCGACAATCAAGAAAAAAAGGGTTGAAGAGACTATACTATGCGTTGGCAATTAACAAGATTTTTAGATGAAAAACGAGCTTGAAAATAGCGCGTTGCAAACAGACATTATGGTGCGCATCTCTAGATCTTATCATTTGCGATCAGAGAGCATTCGCGCCAGGGATTTAGTTTTATCTTACACCGAGGTGTATACCTTAGCTTCGATCTCCACTGCATGATATTTCTTGAATTTTTACCTTTTTCAATATTTTATTTTTTATATTAAAAAAGAATAAAATCACAAAAAAGATACCCGATGTTTTAACTTTTTAATATAGTCTGTTAATGAACCAAAATATTAATAAAAATAAAAAACATCGAAAGTTGTTTTCATAATATTCAAGTCTATTTAATTATTCCAAGGATAACTATTAATATAAATTATAAATAATTTTTTATAAATTAATATTATATTTTATAAAATATATTGACATTTTATTTTGTAATTTATAATTTTTTTTTAAATATTATTAATTACGAAATAAAATTAAAATATATCTTTGGAATAAAGTGACAAATGTAATTTTTTTTTTTTTTTTTTGTATATAAGTATATTGATTAATGATTATATTTTTATTGTTAAACTTGAGTAAGTTAATGATTTAAAAATTTTAATTATATCAATAGCTATCATTATAATAATGATAGCTATTGATATAGCTAAGTAAAAAAAGGGTTAAAAAGGAAAAAGATTTAAAAATGTATATTAAACATGAGGAAACGTAATTTCATCCCACGTCTTTTTGTATATGCCAGAAGTGTCGGTGCCGAGGGCCGTATTTATATATAATTTATTCCTCTTCATTCAAAAGTATCATGAGCTTTGCTAATACGATTGGAACATTATCCATGGCCGTATGTCACTGACCACCTACCTATTTTAAATATAACCAACTACAATCTACAATGTACTAACCTGGTTATAATTTGTTTTTTTTTTACTTTTAAATTTATATCTATTTTCTATGAGGGTAAAATTTTATTTTTACTACTTTTACTTTTATTTTTTATATCTTATTTATAAAATAAATTTTATATTGATTCCTTTTTTTTCACAATAATTATTTATACTTGTTTGAATTTAAATCAATATTAATTTTTTTTTTAAAAAAAGAATTTGAAATGTTATTATGAAGTACAAGATTTTTATGTATATATATTAACTAATTGTCTTTCAAGATAGACATTAAAATATTTTGAACAATATAATACATGAAATGTTATTGTTCTCAATGTACAACAAGTATACATTGTATGTTGTAGATAAAAAATAATAAAAAAGACACAAGTTAAACCAAGTTTATACTTATTGTATTGTAAATTCACCACCACCCACATCGTTGATATTATATTTTAATTCTTGTAAAATAGCTATTTTAACTTTTTAACTATTAAATACATTTTTTTTTTTTTATTAAATAATTCAACTGTTTTTAATATTATTACATTTAGTCTAAGTGTATAGAAATATAAAAAAGTGTCGCTATTGGCATCTCGTACAGGAGAATTTACAAGAAATACGGAGGCATTTCTTACAGTTACCGGAGAAGTTTCTGTACAGTGGTGTGTGGGACTGACGGCGTTGTGTAGAACCCGTAAATTTCTCCGTATCTATGCCAACAGCGATTTTGTATAAAAAAAACTAAAAATCATTTACTTTAATAATTTATTTTTTTTTCTTAAAAAATCAAATAATATTAAAATTAAAATAAATAAAAAAAATATCAACGATTAAAATCAATGATAAAATATATATATATGTATTTGCTGGATATATAATCGATCATTTAAAACAAAAAAATGAGAGACATGATCGATGTGTCCATGAAGAGAGTAATCTTTGGAATGTATTGCATGCGTGTTTGATGCTGATCCATCCAGTACACACCTTATATATGTACTCGTATAAATATATATTGATTTTAATTATATATATATATATATATTATTATTTTTATTTATAATTTTATTTATTTATATATTTATGTTTTTTTTTTAATTTTTTAACGACACCCCAACCTCGCCCCGTGACCTCGCAACCGTATTCCAATAAGTTACTGTAATTTATTTGCTGTTACGATCCTAAAAGTTAAACAACGCGATATATGTGCTAAGATTTTATTGGATTTTTAACTGGGGTCAAAAACTGTAAAGTTAACTAACACTAACATACATTCATGAATAAGATAAATGTTCAACAAATAGTTTATAATTCTTGTGTATATAATATAATATTATACTACGATGAAGAAAAGTATTTTTTTTTTAAATTCCCACGTTTATACAAAATATTATATATGTAGTGATAATTTTATCATACTGATAACGATAATTTTTAATTGTATTTTTAACTAAAAAAAATATAAATATATATTTATTTTAAACTCACCAGGATAACCCTCAGGTATAACTATTTCCGGTCCAACTTTGACATCATGACGATAACGATGCATCAAAAGAGTTGCTGTTACACGTAGTGAACGTTGTTGTTGTTTATATAATAATATTGGACGTCCACCACCACCTTCAACTCTAACAACTCTTGGTAATGAAAAACGTTCAATAAATTCACCAAGTAATAAAAATCCATTTGTTGAACCAGATGCTTCAGTAGTTGCTTCACGTGAACTTGGTAATGAATCATCTCCAGTTCCAGTTGCTTCACCACTTGATAGTGTTGAAAATTCACCACTTGATGACATTGTTTAAACACTTTTTAATCCAATAATAAAAATATTTATATCACAATGTAATAAAACATAACACAAATCACGTTTTTTAAATTCACAAAATTTCTTCATTTAAAATATCTGAAAAATAAAAATATAAAAACAATCAGTTTATTAAATTAAAAATATAATAATAAATAATAGAAAATAAAAATTTCATATAATAGTAAATTTAAACACTTTTGGCGTTAATAATTATAATGATAGTGAAAGGAAGTTGTATTTTGTTCCATAATGTGACTACTAATACAACAATAATTGATACTTTCTATCATCTTTTTAGTTGGTTGTTGTTGTTAGATAATCATGAAATTAAAAAAAGTTGAATAACTTTGTATAAATGTATCATCTATTTAGGTAGTCATAAAACAGGTTTATCTATGTATTTATAAATAGTTATTTGTAAGAAACTACAACTCTAACATATACCACAAAATTTTATTGAATTTTATGTAATATATAAAGAATAGCTAGCTGCTTGTCTTGATATTATATGGTCTTGGTGAGTTAATGCTTTGAGGATGACACTTTGAATGAAACAAAATAAAATTTAAAAAAAAGTAGATAAGTATGACAGTGAGTAAGATGTTTGTGTGATGATATATACACAATAGTTAAATGCGTAGGTTTGAAACAAATTGATGAAATATTAAAGGCAAAATATAATGTATACAAGTACTCATTGAATAGTCATTGTTAAATATAAAATTTAACTAATATTATACAATGTGCCTTTGACAACAACTATGATGATGATGATGATGATGATAATGATGATGGATTTACTAGTTGTACTTAGTGACTCTTGCCACTGGTTTTTCTAATATATATATATACAAATGGATTTTTGTTTTTTATTTTTATTTCTATTCAACTATTCTATTCATTTTAAACTTGCTAACCATATGCGTATATTATGTCTGTTAACCACATAAACATTGTATATAAAATTTTTACTTTACTGTTTAGTGTATATGTCAACGACATCATTGTCATAATTCGTCTTAAACATTATCTCATAAATAAATTTTTATTTTTAATATTTACCAAGATAATTATTAAACTTTATTTATTGTTTTTAATTTTTTTTATCATAAATCATTCATTGCAAAGATGTAATTTTTATTATTTTTTTTTTAAATATATTTTCAATACTTTTTCATAATTATTATTGTATATGGTAAATAAAAATTTACTATATGGAAATGTATGATGAAGTAATTATAAAGAAAAAAAATAAAATTAAATGATATAAATTTAGTCATTTGTTAAAAACTGTAATGATTTATATCGGAAAATTTTTAAAGTAATTACGATTTTATATATATATATATATATATATATATATATTTTATTTTGATGGGAGGAGGATCAATGACCGTCGTTTGTGGTTGATCATAAAAAGCGGGAAAACATGATAAAAATATAAGTCTATCATGTTCGTTGAGGATACAAAGACGAATAATAATTTTTATCGTCAATGGAATGTATACTCTTCCGTGTATGTGTTATTCACTTATATGTATATATATTTTTTACTTTTTATTTGAAGTATCGTGACTAAATTATTCAAGGACCTGAAAGGCAAGTATTTTACTCGGATGAGTGACTTGCAACTGTAAGAATATACATGTGTGTAGTGTATAGTTACACCCAATATATCCAGTGTATATTACAAACTCCAGCATATAATAGGTATTATATATTTTCCAGATTGAATATGATACAATTCTTATCATCTCATTTGTTACGGATTAAAATAAAAATTAAATAAATAAATGATAAAATTCTCTGAGCTATTTATTTTATTTTCTTTTTAATTTTTTTATATAAATTAATTAATGAAAAGATAAAAATTGATTCAACAATTAGTGTAGCAATTATATAGCTTTTTATAAAAATTTAATATATGATAATTAACTTTTTATAATTTTTAAATTTAAATAAATAAATTTTTTTTTAACACGTTGACATTTGTACGATTAATCATTATCATCTTTTTATTTGTTTTATTTACAGTAATAGTATATATAGATCTAATATCTTATTAAACATGGAATGCAATTGACTTGTCTTTTGAGACACTTCAATAGACGTAATTTATATTGACAAAATAAAATAGTATATATATTTTTTATTTATTTTTTTTTATTTTATTCCATGTTTTTTTCTACATATCATTTGTAAATATTATATTTATTATTGACTTTTTATTTATTTATAAAAAACAAAAAAAAAATATGTATATAGGTATATTTATTTTAATTATGCAAACTATTTTTTTTTAATCCAGTAGTAGCAATAGATCTTACATGCTCGAAAATTTTCATTCTTCTTAGCAGGTGTTCCATGAAGATTTTTCTTTAACAAGCCGGTTTTTCAGGGTCTCAAGGGCTTTTTTTTCATGAAAAAAAGATATAACAAAAAATAAAATTGATCAAAGTTATAAAAAATAAAGAAATAACAATATCCATATGTGTGAGTGGGTGTGTGTCCACGATAAAGAACAACGCGATATCGGTAATAATGTAATTTATATTTTATCAAGCTCACAGTTGCACTTTTTTGTTGAAAATAAAATAACAACAATAACAACAAAAACAATAACAACAATTTGCAATTGAAGGTGACGCTAACCAGCTGACGATGATGCCGATCAACCCGACACAGCGAATGAGATCGTACAACTAACGTGAAGTAACTTTTTTAAACCAACATAACGCGGGATTTACTCTCAACTCCCCACTTAAACAATCTGAATAACTAACTCTTTACACAATATAAAATACATACACAAATAATAGGTAAGAAAAAATATATGTTACAATTCTATTCCTGTTGTATTTTTTTTTTTAAATAAACGAATATTTTTATAAAAAAGTTGTTTTTTTTTTTTCAATTTATTAAATCATATATAAAGTATCAATTTATAATATTTTATTAATTTTGTAAAAAGTGTATGATAAATAAAATGATTGATAAAATTTTTTGTTATTTAAAAAAAAATGAAATTAATTCAGGAAGCATTTTACTTGAGTGAAAATTTATCATATGTTCAATTTAAACGGATTAAAATTATCAATAAATGAGTCAAGTATAATAACGTTGATAATATATAAATTTATATAAAATGATTGAAAAAAAAATAAAGATTTTAAATACGGTTAAGTTTAATATAAATGATACAAAAATTTTTTGATCATGATGATGATGTGTATATACCATATGCTTATTATAGGTATACATATGTATAAATATATTGGCGACGACATATGGCGTACTACTTCGTATATAAATGAATCCGTTATCGGCCATTGCAGTTAAGTCTTTGCATGCATCTTGTATATCAGCCAATTTCAACTGATTGAAATCACACACAAACTACTAAATTATTATTATTATTTTTTTTTTTAAATCAAATTTTAATGATTTTAAATGACTAATTATTTAAAAATTTTTAAATCAATATTTCTATAATAAATTTCACAATAATTATAATAATTGATATATTTTTTAAATATTTTTTCTTTAAATTTTATGTGCGTTTATAATGAGTTAATTATTGTTTTATTATTATTTTTAATAGTGATTGTGAAAGTGAAAATAAATATATAAATGTATTATATTGTTTGAAAAAAAGAATAAAATTTTTTGTAATAAAAAAATTGAAAAAAAAGTTTCTAAAAATTGCATAATAAATGTAGTTTGTAAAAAACAAAAAAGGTTGGAGACAAAGAAAAGTCAAGTGTTTAATCTACGATAGTTGTTTTATGAAAAAATAAAAAATAGTGTATAAAAAAAATAAATAATAAAAACAAATAAATAATATTGTAGGCGTGCAGCCGTGCAGGACCCATGAGTCCTTGCAATAAACTTTTTTTTTTTAAAAAAAGGTTAAATAATAATGTTAAAAGAAAAATTTTAAACAAATAAAAAACAACACAAACAAATAAAATAATACTTTCACATTCCGAATGTATTTTATGTTTGAATTTCTTCTTGGCATATCAAATAATTAAATTAAACGAAATCGTTAATGGCACTCATAAGGGAAAATTTACGGGTTCTACACAACGTAGTTAGTCTAACACACACGAGGGTGATAAAAATTACCATCACAATTTTTCCATAAGTTCTCCCGTAACTGGCAAAAATTTCTCCGTAAAACCCGTAAATTTCTCCGTAAAGAGTGCCGATAGCGACACCATAAATTAAAACACAAGAATATATCATAATAACAGTGTTCAATGCTCGTATGACAATATCAGAGTGTCATTGTACAAAGTAATTGCTATACGTATATATTAATAAATATGATGAATAACATATAGTATTGCATATTCATGGTGATTATCAGATGGTGGACAGATGTATATAATCTTTGTCTATATGATTGTTTTTTGTATATAAATAAATATATACTTGTAAAATTGGCAGGATGAACAGTAAATATACTATTTGAATAATAAAAATTAGTAAAGAAATAAAATTATCAAGGACATTCATTTGCATATATACTTTACAAAATTAAATATTATTTTAACATAAAACAATTAATAAAAAAAATAAATAATAGTAAACATCGCAATAGCCAGACGAAAAATTGATGACTCAACGTTAAAAAACACTTTGGCAAATTACTTGAGTTTTATCTTGATATTTAAAAGTCTTGTTTATATCAAAAAGATCATCTACATTTATACCAGTTTGTATGAAACTTTAATAAAAATACATTTATTTTTCAAAAAAGTAAAAGGTATATATATATATATAAAAATTGAGTCGTAGTGAGTTACTAAAAACTGGATCCAGGTCCAACAGTTTATCTGGTATAAAACCAGTTTGATACATAGATTTTTATAGAGAAAAAAAAATATATATATGTATAAGATGATGTAGAAAACATATATGTATATACACAAAGTTAAATGATCCTAAAATTTATAGATTTTAATAGAGAAAAAATTTTTTTAATTGTTTAAAAAAAATATATAATAAAAAGTGTTGAGTTTAAAACAGGAAAAATGCATTGGTTAAACAATTATAGAAGAAATCAAAGATATCAAAGATCTGCTTGCATGTATATTTTGAATATTCATATAAGTTGAAGTATAATAATAAAAAAAAAAAAATATAAAAAAATTAATAGCATATATAAGAAGAAAAATAATCATACACGCGATGACCGTAGTAACTGGTAGTATTATCACAACACCTTATTACTCAATTTAAATTCTGAATATATATATATGAGTATTTTTTTTTATTTCTTTCAAATACATCCATCTAGTTGTATATTTTCATCGTTGATAATTTTTTTTTCAAAAAATGCAATATATATATTTTTTTATATCCCTATATTTTTATGTTGTGAAAAATATGTTATAACATAAAAAAAAAAAAACAGCATTTATGATAGTACGTTTGATAATAAGCTTCATGAAAGTATGCTTGACAAAAAAATCATGTTAGCTTTCAGTATATTTTATGACGACGTTGATATATTTACCCTGAAGCATGCATGTTGCATCTACTTTTTTTTTAATTTATATTTATATTTATTTCATTTTTTTGTTGTTCTTAACATCAGATATGCATTTATGTCCAATAAGGGAAAATAATTTCATTGAGAAGATGTATATAATGAAAGAATCTGATGAAGAGCTTGTTAAAAAATTAACGGCAAATATTATATTTATTTTGAAAATATGACACAGTGAATTACCTTGCAAGGCTACGTAAACATCTTCAATATTAAAAAATTATATTACAAAAAAAAAAAAAAAAAATTTTTATTTTTATTGGTAGATGCATAAGATTAAAATTATGCAGGACCAAATATAGGTTTGTGTATAAATATATATATGTATATACATTTTTGCACTTTCGCCCAAAAGTATATATATACGATTATATACGATGGCATTTCAAGGTCCCTTATTTTTATTTTTCAGATGTTAAACATATAATCGTGCAATTGGAAAAGCCGCAAAGTTTGCAAGCCCTGTCAGAATGTGGCTATTTTATTACTGCTCATACACCAACCACTTTTATAAATATTCAAGTCGAAAATTTCTCCAGGCCATGTTCGAAAATATACAATGACATAAACAGTCTCATACATATAAATACACATAAATGATTTCTTACGCAATCGATAAAGCTGACCATTTACACCAGTTTAATATTAAAAAGACTTAAATTTTTATAGTTTCATATCTTTTATCTTTTTATTCACGTAACACATTAACAAAAAAGAAAACATGTGATGTATACTTTGTTGCAAATACAAATATGTATTGTAAGAAATATTTTTCAATATCGACTTTTAATTTCGATCATCTTGCGTGTTACATGATCATTTTTATTTTGTTCGTGATTACAATCTATCGATCGATATATTTTATCATTTGTGTTGTTAATAAATTTAAAATGTATTCCTCAAGTGTTTGCTTGGAAGATATAAGAAGAGGGTAAACAAATGTAAGACTTTTGTAATTTAATTATCACGAGTTATTCTTTATCGTTTTCGTTTAATTTTTTTATTGTATGAATATATACACCAAAAAGTTGACAGCGATGTAATTAATTTGGCTCGAGGTGATATTACAGAATTTATGAAAGACAGATATAATATACGAAATAAAAATATATGTAGGTATATTCAATAAGACTTAATCATAGGCGCCAAATAAAAAAGTAATTTGCAAGGATGTTCGTTCAATAATCATTTAACGATAAATTTTACTTACTAAAGTCATTATCATGTTATTATTTGAATAAAAAAAATTATGTTATTTGTTATATCGTTATTATTATATTTATATTTGGTTTTTTTTTTTAAATAGTCATTGATGTTCAATTATGCATGAGAAAGCATTCTATATTAGCTCATATATATACAGATAAATAAAAAAAAATTAAAAAAGTTATGTATATTGAATGAAAAAAAAAAAGAAATTATTTTTGTTTTTTTTTTAGCATATACGGTCTTGGTGGCCTCTTGCCAAGCAGCAAATTGCATTGTCACGTTGTCGGATCGTTAATCGCATGGCCGTTGACACCTTTATAATAGACCGGCGAATGTTTCCGCGTGCTTGACGCGCCTTCTTCTCTTTGAAGACGCGTGATCGAAAAAATATGTAATATAACATATATTTATGCATGAACTCCATGAATCTATACAAGAATTATATTGACAGTACATATTTTCAATACAAAAATTAATGAAATATATATTTTTTCATTATCAAATAAAATATAAAACTTCATTAACAGACAATGCGATTCAAATTAAAATTATATTATATTTCATAAATATAACAGTTTCAAAAAAAAATTACTTTAAATGAATAGATAAAAAAATTAAGGTATTAATTCGTGACAGGTTTATAATTAGATATAAAAAAAAAAAAAAATTGTTTGTTTCTTTTTTTATTACAGAGGCAAATTAAAAATGAAATAACAAAAAAAATATATATAAATAAGACTTACAAATAGCAAGTTAAGAACAAAAAAAAAAAAAAAAAAAAAAGGAAAAAAGTGAAAGTATATATTGGAATGAAAATAAAAGTAAAAAAAAAAATTAAATTTAAAATGTAAAATAAATGTATAGAAATCAGATTAATTTTGGGGAGATCAACATCGAGTATCAGTCACCTAAAAATGTCAACTATATTATTTCCTGGCAATGCAAAATTTGATTTCTGCGTGGAAATAATATATTTAAAAATGAGAAATCTAAAACAGTTAGTCCAAAACAGTCAGATATGTCAAGTGATTTATATGTTACGTATTTATATGTACAAATAGTAAACCGTATGATGCCACAAGAATGAAAGAAAAAAAACTATATAAATATATAATAAGAGCTGAGACCTTTTACTGTCTTGTCCAAAGAGTGTCTTTCTTTTTAACGGGTGAGGCCTCTTAAATCCACAACAAGAAATACCTAAATCAATCACCGTAATTAACGCGAGCCATTGTACCGCTAGAATGAAGATTAGCATTTGCTATTTTATAAACAGATGGGTAACTAGCTTACCACCATTTATAGTTTGTATTTCTTGTTTATAGTATGACACACTAAGATCTTTGTTTCATTGAAAATTCTCTCATTTTTTTTTTATTTATATTTCTAGTATTTACATACTTGTAAGTCTCGGATTTCATGATGATTTTATTTTATCAGTCTCGACAAAGAATAAACAGAACAAAAAAAAAATATATTATTTATAAATTACAAAAAAAAAGTGTATAATAATTTGTTGATAATTAAGTGACAAGAATTAACATATTATATTGCAAAAAAAAAATATTTATTTATATCGTCGGTATATATATTACAAATATATGGCACAACATGAAGTTAATTTTAATTAGTTAAAAAAAAAATAATAATTATGTATACGTTTGATTATACTGGTGTTTTAAAAAAAAAATATTAAAATTTCTTCTGTGCTGGTTCAACATAGGGATGAGCCTTAATCCATTGAAGTGATTTTAAAATTGCTGGTGGAATTTTTGGTACACTTGATCCACTAAATTGAGCACCATTTTCATTAGCAATATATTTAACTTCAACTGGTGTACCATCTGGAGCAGTCCATGAATATGTACCAGTGACTTCAGATGTTGGATTATTAGAACCAGCATTTTTTACAATTCCTTTTTCATTGACAGATATACCATTTTGTGTTTCAAATTGATTTACAAATCCACCATCAACATTGACTTCTTGAACTTGACGAAGAATTGGAATTGGTTGTGTTGGTAATACAGCAGCACTTGTTAATGCCATCATGGCAAAACTCACGATTAAAAAAGTATTCATAGTTGATGAGTTCAATAGATGAGTTGAATAACTACTGATGAAGTTGTCATCTATCTTGGCTCTTTTATACAAATATCTCAGATAATCATGACATTGTAATTCAGCTAGTAAACTGTTATTTTTAAATGTCAGAAATATATTTGGTTGGTGACATTTACCCAGTGTATTTTATGTTGAGAAATATGTGTGTTTTATTGTCATTTTTATGGATCCTTCGTATTTCGAGAAATTTTTAATGTAAGTCAAGGTTTATGGTTATCGTAAAAAAAAAAATTGAATACAAATTACATATATATATAATAATAATATCACATATTCTAGTAAAATCAACATCATATGTACTAATTATTATCAAATATTATAGCTAGATTGCAACATTATTTTTTAAACTTCAATATTTTCCAACATTCAGTCAGCAATCATCTCGACACTGACATATTAAATTATTTTAAATAATAAAAAAGAAAGATTCTCTTTCTATTGAAGGTTTAACCTTATTGATCCTCAAGCGTTTTACTTATTTTTTATTTTTATTATGAAATATCATATGCTATAAATTACTTTCAATTTGGTGATATGTATATTTTTTAGAATGAATTTTTGAAGTTCATAGTTCATGTTTTTAAATTTTAATATACTAAAAAATTAATGTTGATAACGGTAATAATATGCCCTTACTGATGAATATAAATGTTATGTTATTCTTAAAGATTAACCGTAAGACCAGTTGACAAGCCTATCAAATTGCTTTTCTAAAATGCGTGATGCAGGGTTATCGTAATATGCATATATATCCACGCATGCATATATCCACGAATGTCTATTTTTATCATTGAATGTATAAGCAAAGTATTTTTGCGAAAAACAAAAAAAAAAAAATTTTAAATTATTGTGGACGAAAAGTAAAGAAAGCCTTGTTTTTTAAAATCAAGATAAATAAATAAATAAAAATCCTAGTTTGATCCTTAATCAACAAACGTCATAATGTTTTTTTGAAATTTTTTTTTATTCTATTTAAGTTAAAAAAACATCATAAAGTTGACCGGATAAAATTTTCTTATAAACAAATAAGTAGCTATCAGCTTTAAGTGTTATGATGATTAAAATTTACTCAACAAAAAAATTTTATTCTTATCAAAACCCGGTGCAACAAAAAAAAAACAGCAATGCACCCGTCGTCATTCTAGTCTATAACTATTGATGCTTCGTAACGGGTTTCCTACTTTTTATTACAGCCTAGGGACACCTCACCAACGTTGATGGATGCTGCATACATAAATTTTTTTTTTTTTTTTTCAACTATGAAATCATGCAAAACATAACGAAAAGTAAATATATTCTTTATATATATATGAATTTTAATATATTAAAGATTTCCCACGATAATAGTTTTTTTTTTTAATTTTTAACGGATATTTCATGATGATTTCTGTATATAACTTGCGTATCATTGAAATCAAGGTGATTTGTATAAGAACTTCTGGTCTTCACAATTAAAATTATATATAACTATGTAGATTAATGATTTGCATTTTATCTAGCCGTGAGATTATTTATTATTCAAATTTCATACAATCATATATGTTTATTTATCTTTTGATGTTAAATTTTAAATTTTTATTGATTCAATTCTAAGTTAAGAAATAAAAAAAAAAATAAAAGTATAATAATAATAAATTTACATATATTTATTTATAAAATAATATATTCTGTATATATTATGTAATCAATATGTTAAAAATGTTGATCAAATTATTATTTATTATTTTGATTTGGATTTATAGATCTAATTTCAATTAAATTTATTATCCCAAAAGTTAATTTTGTAAAATATTTATAATAATATATTTATAAATTGATAAAAAAATAAATAAAAAAAAAAATATACTTTTTATGAATAATAAAAAATGCAAATATATTTTTTTCACGTAATTCAAAAATAATAAAAAATAAACCAATTAATTTTCTGAAATTTAGCAAAGAATGACGGTTTACATTATGAATTTTTTTAAAAACAACTATATATTGTGCTCACTTTTATGTTCAATAGAAAGTAAATAAATATTTGAAACAATTGAAAAACATGACTTTTATTAAGCTAAATTTTATCCAAATTATAGTAATTTAATGAAAACCGATACTTTATTATTTAGAGTAAAAAAAATCTATATATTTTTAATCATAAATGTTTTTGGTACAGAGAAATTTTACTTTCTGTATATATATTTACGGTTTATGTGCCGTTAGAAATAAGTTTCACCTATTATACTTTATACTTTTGAAAAAATTGCACTATAACTCTATATATGTGTCTACCTCTGCTTTTAACGTTGAAAAATAAAACAAAAAAAAAAAAAAGAAAATGATCTATCAATATCGACAATCGATTGTAATGATGTCGCAATAACGTAAAAAATATATATTTTTTTTTTTCTCATTCAGCATATAAGCTAATATTTTGTAGCAACGTCAAACAGCTTGTTTATACAATGAGATTTAAAATGCAACAACGGGACAACACTGAGGAAAAATTAATTCATGTGCAATATATTTGCATTGTGTATACATTGAAGCTGATGCTATTTTTCATCTCTTACGTAATTTTTAATTTTTTTTTGTTTTGCTAAATTCAATTCCACAACTATTACAATAATATATGGGAAAATTTTAAAAATATTTCACGCGGAAGTTACAATTGTCAGAAACAATTATGATTACTTTTTATCTGTTGTTTTTTATTTTATTATTATTACCAAGTAATTTTTCTTATTAGTTTATAGTTTTGTATTTTGATTTTTTTTTTTTATGTTGCTATTTCGTAACTCTGATGATTGTCAGAAAAGATTTCAATTTAAAAAAAAAAATATTACACAAAAATTAATTTTTTTATAGAAAATTTCATTGTAGAAAAAATAAATTTATATTTTACATAAATATTTGATGATAAAGAAATAAAAAACAATCGAAGTGTTTGTTCAAAAAATAAAAATATATATTTTCTCATATTGAAATTCATTTGAAACAAAATAAGTTAAAATTTTTTATACAAAATAAATAACATTAATAATTCATTTTTTTTTTTAAATTAAAATTATTAATGAAATAAATTTTTTTATCAATTCCTATTGAGTATTTTTGATCAAATATTAGTTTTAAAACAAATTATTATTATGTTTATTGATTAAATTATTATAATAATTTTGAATTAAGTGTTTAGTTATTGATTGAATATTATACTGGAATCTGAATCATTGTATATATTGTAAATATGTAATTTTTTTGTTGGTTTAAAACTACTGGATGAGAGTCGGAGAAAAGTTGGACAAATGGCGGAAAAATTTGTCCGCTATTTCTCCACCATGGGTCATTTTCGGAAAAAGGTGGATAAAAAGCGTAAAAATAGCGTAGAAATGGCGTAGAAACGGCAGAGAAAAATTTCTACCAGATGGATAGCTTAAAGATGATTTACCATATGGACATAGTTTTAAACAAGAGGGTCATTTAATTTCTACGCCTTTTGTCCACCTTTTTTCGAAAATGACCCATGGTGGAGAAATAGCGGACAAATTTCTCCGCCATTTGTCCAACTCTTTCTCCAACCCGCATCCACCTAAAAATTGTTCCGCCTTTTTTCCGCGATTTGTCCAACCTTTATCTAGCAGACGAATCACTAATATATATTGATGCTATTTCAGCCATTAATTAGGCAACTATGTTTAAAACTATTATTAAATTATAATAGTTTTTATTATATTTTAATGTTTTATTATATTTCAGTGGTTACAAACAAATAAATATGCACTTGCAATGACAGTTGTAAGCTTGTAAACACTTTACCAACCAATTGAAATTGTAACAAGTAAATTGTCGAAAAAGACCTGTCAATGTATTTATATGATTGCGTTTTTTAATTATTATTAATTATTAGTAATAAAATTTTAATTATTAATAATAAATAGTTAAAGTTCATATTGTTCTTTTATTTAATGAATAATGAAAAATTAACTTATTACTGAGTAAATTACCTACACTTGTCTACACTGCCAAGTAGAAATCAAAGATAGCGCTGGAATGGTATAACCAGGTAGTGCAACCAAGAAGACTAGAAATACAGGAGGAGTAACTCGCCTCGAATATGTCAGCCAATTCGCGTGAGGCTAGTAGCTGTCAAAGCAAAGTTAGCGTATAGCATGGTTCAGCGCATTGATGTATGTATGTATGTATGTATGTGTAAGCTGCGCATTAAAAATAAGAAATAAATATACAATACGCTGAACCATGCTGTACGCTAAATTCGCTTTGACAGCTACTAGCCTCACGGGAATTGGCTGAAAGATATTACATGCATTGAGATAGGGAGTTACTCCTCCTGTATCTCTAGTCTTCTTGAGTGCAACCTGTTAGTATCATGAAGAATAGAGAACAGGAGGACGAACTTAAATGGGGCTATCGAGCCAAAAACGCTACCAAAAACTAATGGCTGAATTAGTTCAATTTTGGCCTGTAGATTGCTCTTTTGCAGCGCTTGCACCACTTTTAGTTGTAGTAGTACGCGTACGTGTGATAATCTATGAAATGGTATCTTTATATGTGTAAGTGCAATGTTTATATTTATTTTTATTTGTCATTGCTGATCATATCAATCTCTAAAGCATGATCTAAAGTTGGTGTTTTTTTTATTAAACAATATATTTAATAATTTTTAAACTATTGTATTTTGAACTTCAATTACTATCATATACCTTGGGATCAACATGTTTTTCTCATCAGGGTAGCTATTCTTGACTCGATTATCCCACCTACACGGGATAACATGAAAACGCCTGAAAATGATTTAGTCGTTTGATGTAAACCATTGGGAAGGATACAAATTAAGCCAAAATTTTCATGTTTTGCGACAAAAAAGTTATCCCAGTCGCTCGGGATAACTTGCGGATAATCGAGTCAAGAATAGCTACCCAGATATTTTAAAATTTTAATTCAATATATTATTTAAAAAAATTGTGCATGTTAAACAGTGTTGAATAATTCAATAATAAGAAAATTATTATTAATAAATATTAATATTTTTGAATGAATAAACACTGTCAATAATAACAATGGGAAGAAAGTGTTTATTCCCGAATTGTCAAAGTGGTTCACGTAGTGAACGTAAATTTGGGGATATTCCGATATCCGAGACAACATGTTTTTTTATCGGTTTCTTATAGGAAATTTTCTCAGGATTACGGGAAAAATACGAAAAAAATTCCTACGAATGCGCAAAGTGGTCAAATTTGCAATAAACCGTCAAAAATCGGTCATTTTACGTCGTTTTGTGTAAGTGCGTCTTAATAATGAATAATAAAATTTTTTTATGACTTTGGTGATATAAAACTCGTCGAATATAACAAAAAAGTTCAATATAACATTTCCCTATCTCTAATATTTTTCAAGATATCATAACTCCAAAAAATTAAAAAAATTGAATTTTTTCATTTTTTTTTGTTTGCAATATCTTAAGCTCATTAAATGAAGAAAAAAAGTCTAATAAAATATTTTTCTATCTATAATATTCTCAAAGATATCATAACTTCTTTTTTTATTTTTTGAAATGATGAAAAAATTCCCTAGCTACATCCCTGACCTTACAAATTAAATTCGTTAGCTACTTTCTTGTCTTTAGCAAATGCTTAATCCTTCTCACATCCCTACAAAAATATCCCTAGCTATTTTCTTGGCCTTAGCAAATCCTTGTCCTCACTATTTTCTTGGCCTCAGCAAATGCCTGATCCTTCTCACATCCTATAAAAAAAATTCCCTAGCTATTTTCTTGGCCTTAGCAAATCCTTGTCCTCACTATTTTCTTGGCCTTAGCAAATGCCTGATCCTTCTCACATCCTATAAAAAAAATTCCCTAGCTATTTTCTTGGCCTTAGCAAATCCTTGTCCTCTCTATTTTCTTGGCCTTAGCAAATGCCTGATCCTTCTCACATCCTATAAAAAAAATTCTCTAGTTATTTTCTTGGCCTTAGCAAATCCTTGTCCTCACTATTTTCTTGGCCTTAGCAAATGCCTGATCCTTCTCACATCCGATAAAAAAAATTCTCTAGTTATTTTCTTGGCCTTAGCAAATCCTTGTCCTCACTATTTTCTTGGCCTTAGCAAATGCCTAATCCTTCTCACATCCCTACAAAAACATCCCTAGCAGAAGCAGGAAGAGGAGTCAGGAGAGGATGATTCTGAAGGAGAAAATGAGGATGAGGATGAGGATGTAGATGAGAATGAATTGTTTGTAGCATAAATGAGAGTATGAATGATGTATGAATGATGTATGAATGATGTATAAATGAGAGTATGAATGATGGGATGTGAGATATATGACTCCACGTGGTACATCCTGGGTAACGCCAACAATATATCAATATTATTTTAATCATTTTAAAAAATAAAAAAAGAAGTTATGATATCTTTGAGAATATTATAGATAGAAAAATATTTTATTAGACTTTTTTTCTTCATTTAATGAGCTTAAGATATTGCAAACAAAAAAAAAAAAAAAATGAAAAAATTCAATTTTTTTAATTTTTTGGAGTTATGATATCTTGAAAAATATTAGAGATAGGGAAATGTTATATTGAACTTTTTTGTTATATTCGACGAGTTTTATATCACCAAAGTCATAAAAAACTTTTATTATTCATTATTAAGACGCACTTACACAAAACGACGTCAAATGACCGATTTTTGACGGTTTATTGCAAATTTGACCACTTTGCGCATTCGTAGGAATTTTTTCCGTATTTTTCCCGTAATCCTGAGAAAATTTCCTATAAGAAACCGATAAAAAAACATGTTGTCTCGGATATCGGAATCGTGCCAAAAGTAATAACGAATCAATGTTATGTTGTTGACAATTTATTATTTATTTTTTAATTAAAAATTTTATTATTTTAATTTATTATTTTGCAAAAAAAAAAATGATTAAAATGATCACTCTATATATAAATTAATAATAAAAAACATTGATAAACAAACAACATTAGCAGCTGTCAGTTGGGTGGTCCAAGAGCGTTATTTCGCCCTCTTTATTTAATTTTTAAAACTAATTCACCACTTGATTTTTATACGCATTTTTAGCTTATGGAGTTCGTCCTCCTGTTCTCTATTCTTCATGGTTAGTATTTACTGGCAACACAATACGTCAAAATATTTTTATTATTATATTTATATTATTATTATTATACTTTTTATTAAAAAAATAAATAAATATAAATATTGTCATGTTGTAATAGTTCAAAGTTTATTCTTTTTGTTTATAATATTTTTTTATTAATTAAGATTAATTCATTACAATTTTTTTCGTTAAAAGAAAAGTCATGTAATATTAATAAATAATATTTTTTTATTTTATTATTTTTTATTTATTTTGTTATAATACCGGTTGATTTTATAAAGGTTAACTTATTGTTGACAATGTTATTTACATCAGTTGGTTCACGAGTAACCAGACTCGTGACTGTAACCAGAATTTTAAAACACTCAAAGGATTTTAATGGTATTCGATTGGCACCTGTACTACGATGCAAATCAGGTAATTATTAAATTAATTTATCTATTTTTTTATGAATAAAAATTAACAGTTAATTAATTTAATGTTTTTTATTGGCAACATTTAGATGACATCACTGTGACAATTAGTGATGTATCTAAAAAAATAAAACCTGCTCAGCATCCAGAATATGTACCAAGAAAATATAGTAAGTTTATTATTTATTTAGTTGTCAAATAAATAACAATTTTTGTTTATCAAATGCAGTATTAAAGGAACCAAATCAAACAACTTTGAGGCATTTACGTTGGATGTTACAAAAAGATATTTTGGGGCAAGATATTTTTTTAACTGGTGGTCCAGGATCACATAGAAGAAATATTGCATTGTCATATTTAGAATTGACCGGACGTGAAGTAGAATTTATTGCATTGTCTCGTGATACTACTGAAGCTGATTTAAAACAACGAAGAGAAATTGAAAATGGTACTGCAAATTATCATGATCAAAGTGCAGTACGTGCTGCTGAACATGGTAGAGTTTTAATATTAGAAGGTGTTGAAAAAGCAGAAAGAAATGTATTACCAGTGCTAAATAATTTACTGGAAAATCGTGAAATGCATTTAGAAGATGGTAGATTTCTTATTCCAGCAACAAGATATGACAAGTTATTGAAGGTAAATTTTAATTTATTTAATTTATTTTTTCATTATAAATAAATCAAATTAAATATTTTAAGAATCATTCTCAAGAAGAACTTGATGCTTGGAAACTAGTTAGAGTAAGTGAAGATTTTCGAGTAATTGCACTTGGTCTACCATCACCTCGTTACTCAGGTCATCCTTTAGATCCACCATTACGATCTAGATTCCAAGCTCGACATATACCACCACCAAATTTTCAAGTAAGTTTTATTTTTATACCTCAATTGTTCTACATAAAAAAAAATATGTCGCATATTTAATTTAAAAAAATGTTATATATAAATCACATATTAAATTATAAAATCCAATTTAAACTTTAAACTAAATGAATTAATTTCATGAAACAATTTTATTTTAAAAAACTTTGCTTTCTCAAATGATAAGCAAAACTCATTTTAAACACAGTGAATTAATTTTGTGAAACAAAAAATAAATAAAAAAATCTTCGCATATTTTTATATCGATTTTGGGCAATAAATATATATAAAATATAAGTTATAACACTTAAAATCACGCGACATATAAATCTTGACAATATATATATAATTTTATTTTTTTATAAAGTTGAAATATAATTTTTTTTTCTTTTAATATAGATAATAAATTAAAAAAAAAAAAAAGAGGTAACAAATGTTGGTTAAAAAAATTAAAAATAAAAAAACCTTGAGATACAGAAATGTCATTTTCTTAGAATTTTTTTATAAATAAAAGCTTGGGGTCACACGAACCCTTAGGAACATCCCCACCGAAATTCTACCTCGCATTATTTGCTATATAAGTTGATTCTATGCCTGCGCGATGGTCATAGACATTGTACAGTTTGAATCGCGTGTCTCCAACTGGATAGATATCAGAGGACTGTCTTCCTCCACAACAGAATTCAATACATTGTTTATTTTTTTTTATTTTTTATTCAATCATATTCTTAACAAATGTCTTCCTAAATTTATTTATTTTTAAATATTATATATTAATAATATATAATTTAATTAAAGTGAAAATGCCTGCTATTTGGTCATCATCAGAAAGACCAATTTCAGTAAGAACTGTTTGGGTAGATGGTGTTCGTCATGCTATTCTTACATCAGATGATCCTTTTTTAAATATTAAAAATCATCGACGTCCACAAACAACAATAAAACAAAACAGATCATATCCAGTTAAATATGTTTGTCGTGAAAATTTACATAGTCCAGAAAGTCTTGATAGTTGTTTTGTTAATTTACATGTTGTGATTGATAAAAAAGATTCAATAAATGAAATAGGAAAAATTCATCGTCGACAATCAGCTCCAGTAAATCGTTTACAAAATTCAAGAACAAATTTAAATATTGAGTTGAATGGAATATTAAAAACATCAAAAAATAATACAAGTTTTGATGATAATAATAAAAATTATTCTAATAGAAATTCAATAACAAGTAAATATTCTTTAATATCAAAAAAAAATTCTATTGAACAATCAGATACAGAATGTCATAATCAAATTGATGATGAATTTATTAAAAATGTAGTAAAATTTTCTGATAATTTTGATGATAATTTACAAGATCAAGAAATTAATTCAAATCCATTATCAGAGAGAGTATTACAATGGATGGACATGTCAGGAAGAGTTACAACATATATAGAAAAAACAGAAATAAATATTAATCAAAAATCAAATGAAGTAAAAGCTAAAGTATGTTCATTTCGTCGAAAAAATTTATCACCACCTCAAAAAGAAATAGTACAACAATTTAAATTAACACCAATAAAAAAATCACTTGAGTGTGAATTAAATGATGAACCAAATAATAATAAGATAATTAAAATAAAAACAAATTCTCAAATTTTATTAAAAAATGAAGCTAATGATGATGTTATTTCTCAAAATTATAAACCTATTTGGTGTCAACTTGGTAGACCTCAACTGCATATTTTTATGCCTGATTTAAATTCAAGTGGTGAAGATACATCTTCTCAAAATTCTTTAATTCTTGAAGAATCATCTAGTCAAAGTGATAATGATGAAGATGATGATGATGATAATTCAATGAATTAAGCTCAAAAATAATTTAATTTTTTGCTTCCAAAGTTGCTTAATGTGTGTCAGTGTTATTAAATAATTTTCTCTTCATTCAATCAATTGTCAAACAATAAAGTTAAACTATCAAATCTTTCACATATATTTAAAAAAAAATAAATTATAATTGTTGATGTACAACAATAATTAATTAATTCATATTTTTTTAATAATAAACTTTAAATCTTTTATTATTATTTGAAAAATATCTAGTGTAAATTGACGGTTAGATCGACTGATAAAAAATTGATTCGTGCAAACAAAATCAACAAACACGATAGTGCAAATCGAATCTATTGAAATTGAAATAAAAAATAAATAATAATTATTATTATTATAATATATGATAAAAAAAAAGAAGGTAATTTTCTAGCGTGTCAAAGACATTTAAAAATAACCATTTGCTTATTTATTTTAATCGCGTGTATGGTAAATTTACGTAAACATGAATTATTTAATGGCCAATTTAGTGACATATTTTCAAGAGTTTAGTATTTATCAGTTTAATTAAATCTTGATTAGCACGATATAAAATTTTATAATAATGCAAAAAGCAAAAAAAAAATGCAGAAACAATTAAAATAAAATGAATAATTATATCTGCAAAATTTTTATTATTTTTTATAAACATGAGGAACATTAATTAGTAAATTTTATATTTATTTAAATTCTTGAATTATTTATTTTTAATTTTTTATCTTTGTTTGAGGTCGTTAAACTTTGGTATAGTATTTTGTCGAAAAAATATAATAAAAAAAAAAAAATGAATATATAAAGATAAATAAATTTTTGTAATTTTTTGATATTTGATTCATCACGATATCCAATTCGTACGATGAGCTTTCGATTTACCAAAGTAAATTATATGAATCAATTTAAAATTTAACACGATCGAGTGGTTTTAGATTGTACACAATGATATAAATTTAGTAAAGTTCTCGAGAATATCGTGCCACTCGGTACTTAGTCATCTAGAAGGTACAAATGTTTTCTAGAATAATGAACCTTTTATGTTGTTAATCACTTTGTGAAATTCTGTGCCAAACAAGTTGATTTAAAATAAATTCTTAAATTACCTTGAAAAATGATAATAAATTTATTTTTATTTTAAATTTTTTTAAAAGGAACAAATAGAAGAATTTAAAACAAAAGCACCTAATGCTGATTTGGGTAAAATATCACAACTTTTATCATGTTGTCATGCACTTGTTAGTAAAGAAGCAGCAGATTTAGGTTTACCAGATTTTCCACTTGACAATTTACTATCATCAGCTTTTATTTTTGTAAGTAATCAAAAATTAAATGAAAATTATTTAATTATTTAAATAAAATTCACCAACTTGTTAATTATATATTTTATTTTATAAATTTATTTTTTCAGGAAAAATGTCCTAATATATCAGTGTTTGATATTTTTTATCGTTTTTATCCTTATAAATTATTTTTGAATAAAGATGGAATATCAGCAGTAGAGGGAATACTTGAAACATTTGGAGTTTTAAAAGGACAAGAATCACGATTTAATAAAAATGAAAAAATATTGTCCATTCAAAAAGACAAACAAATGAGTCTTGTAACACTCAACAAAGATGGTGATCAAGTTGAAATTAATGTACAATAAATATACAATATTTTTTATTAATTAATATTTAATTGATAATTAAAAATATAACTTTAATAATTTTTAAATTAATATCAGGTACCTAGTGGATCTAGTCTAATTCAACCAAACAATTCAGATTATACAGAGACAAACTATCACAACAAAATTTTGGCTGATATTATGCTGTCACATGCATCATCTTCATGGATTCTTGTGGGTCCCAAAGGTTGTGGTAAATCAACTATCGTTAAAAAACTTGCACAAATTTTGGGATATGATGTTGAACCAATTGTTTTATATCAGGTAAATGATATTTTTTATATTATTTAAATAAAAATAAGTCACTTAGTAATTATAATTGATTCATTCTCGTAGGATATGACATCTAGGGATTTAATACAACAAAGATCAACAAAGCCAAATGGAGATACAGTATGGAAAGATTCACCTCTCATCACAGCTGCACTGACCGGAAAAATTGCTATTTTAGATGGTATCCATAGAGTACATTCCAGCACTCTTGCTGTTTTATACAGGTATTTAACTCTATTAAATTTTGTATACTCATTTAATAAGTATGTGATTATTTAAAATTTTTTTTAGACTTGTGCATGATCAAGAAATTCAGCTTCATGATGGTAAAAGATTAACACGATCAGATCGATATGCTGACATGAAATCTGAGCTTAAAAAAACAGATAAAGAAATGAAAGAGTCTGGAATTTTTGAAATTCATCCATCATTTAAAATAGTAGGTCTTGCTGAGCCACCAATTATTAATAGTACTTCTGGTCAATGGTTAAATTCAGAATTACTGAGTATGTTTAATTTTCACGAAATGCGACCTCTTGATAAATCTGAAGAAATTCATTTAATTCAATCGAAATTTGGGAAATCAAGCAATGCATTATTAAAAATAATTGAATTGGCACACACATTGAGATTATCAAATGATCCAACATTAAAATCGCTCTCTGGATCATTAAGTACTCGTCAACTTTTAAGAATTGCTGCAAGAATGAATAAATTTCCAAGTGATGATGCTTATGATGCTGTTAATAGAGCAGTACTTGCTCGTTTTCTTCCAGCAGTTCCAAAACAAGCACTTGAAGATTGTATGAAACAACTTGATATTAATCCAATAAAAAATCAAGATATTGATGAAATTAAATGTATTGTTGATGATACAAGTGTAACAATTGGAAAAACAAGAGTTGATTTATATAAAACAACAGCATTAACAAAAGTACCTCATATACTTTTTTATGATGTTCCTCAACATCTTGTATTAATAGAAAGATTGATGCAAGATTTTTTACTTGGACAAAATATTTTACTTGTGGGTAATCAAGGAGTTGGAAAAAATAAAATTGTTGATAGATTACTTCAACTGATGAATAGACCAAGAGAATATATTCAATTACACAGAGATACTACTGTTCAAACATTGACTCTTCAATCAACTGTTAAAGATGGAATTGTTGTATATGAAGATTCACCACTGGTACAAGCTGTTAAATTGGGACATGTTTTAGTTATTGATGAAGCTGATAAAGCACCAACACACGTAACTTGCATACTCAAGACACTTGCAGAATGTGGAGAAATGATATTATCTGATGGAAGAAGAATTGTTCCAATAAATAAAACAATTAAAAATAATCCAAATATTATTGCAATTCATCCTGATTTTCGAATGATTGTCTTAGCAAATCGACCAGGTTTTCCATTTTTGGGTAATGATTTTTTTGGAGCACTTGGTGATCTTTTTAGTACACATTCAATGGATAATCCAACACTTGAAAATGAAGTATCTTTATTAAAACAATATGGACCAGATGTTGATGATAAAATAATTCATAAATTAGTAAAAGCTTTTGGTGAATTAAGAAGTATGGCTGACCAAGGACTAGTATCTTATCCTTATTCAACTCGAGAGGTTGTTAATATTGTAAAACATCTTCAGGTAATTTTTTTCAATCATATTAATCTTTTGTTTTTAAAAAAAAAATACAAATACTGATTTGTAAATAATTTACAGAAATTCCCTGACGAGCCATTAACCAGTGTTGTAAAAAATGTATTTGATTTTGATAGATACACATCAGAAGTATTTGAAACTCTGGTTGATGTTCTCCACAAGCATGGTATTCCATTGGGAACTAGTATAAAAAATATATCACTGGCAAAAGAGTAAGATAAAAAAATAAAAGAAAAAAAAACAACAAAAAAATTTTAATAAAATTTTTTAAATAATAAACTGAGTTTGTATTTTTTTTCCCTTTCAGATTTTCCCTTCCTGATTTACAGTATGGTGGTACTTGGAATATTTTAGAAAATAAAAAAACATTATCTGTTCAAGAAAAATCAATAAAATTAAAATCACCTATAAATCTTGAAAAAAAAACATTAATATTAAATCGAGTTGAAACAAGATCTGCTTGGTTTACTGAGATGCAATCATATTGCTCAATTCCAATGAGTGAAAATCAATATGTTGCTGCAATGACAGTTACAAAAGGTACAAAAGACAATGGAAATAGTGATAAAGTTCATGTTCTAACAGTAAATCCAATGTGTGTATCAACAATTACATCAAATTCTGATAAAATAAATCAAATATCATTGAAAAATCTCATGAGTACATCAAGATCAAATAGACCAAAATTTTCTATATTTCCATATAAATCTGGTAATATTTTAATTCATGAAGAAATAAGTAATTCACTTGTATCATTAAATCCTGAAAATGGAAAAGCTCAAGTTGTACAATTAGCATCATTTTTTGAAACAACTGGAGACAAAATTTCTCATGCACTTGGAACAAAAGTATCACAATGGAAAATAAATGGAGACTTAATTAATTCTCATAATCAAGCAATTTTTTATATTCCAAATGGTAATGAAATTGAAATATTAAATTTAAAAACAATGACTGCTTATTATGTATTATTACCATGTGATATTGATACAATTGTAATATTTAATCCAAATAAATTTTTAATTCAAGATAAATTTAAAAATAAATTTATCTTAGAAAAATCGAATGAAAGTTTACCATATCCTAATATTTTATGTCAAATTGAAATGACTGATAAACAAAAAAAACTTTGTGGAATAATAAATCAAGGTAGTAAGCAAAATTTGAATAATAAATTTCTGAGTAAAACACTGAGTCAAAATATTACTTCACCAAATAGACTTATTTCTAGTGATTTTTTTTATGCTGGTGTTATTATTGGATTTCTTGAATTGGATAGCTCAAATGAGATTCATTATTGGCCAAGAAAAGAAAGAATAAAAATTGAAAATCCAATTATTACTGATAATGGACAAATTGTAAGAATTTTACCAGTTGATAAAATTCCAAATGATGCACTTCTTGGAGATAAAAATAACACTGGAATACCAAATTATTTAGAAGTGGTTGATGTTGTTACACAAAAAGTACGATATCTACCAATACCAACGTAAGTCTAATATAAAATTTTAATAATTAACAATTAAAATAAATATAAATAAATAAATAATTAATTTTTTTAATTTTACAGTTCTCAAAGTGTATCACCAACGATTGAATGGCTTTTTCCACATGGACTTCCAGTTTATTTATCCGAAACATCAAATGAAGGACTTGTTACTGTTGATGTATCAGGAGGAGTAAGATTTTGGGAAACATCATTGAGTCACATTGAAAAATCATTACTTGAGTGGCAAAAAATGGTAGGTTCAGAAGATGCCCATTTGCAAGTAACTAAAGAAAGATATTCAGGACTTGACACAAAATCTCCAAAACATGGAAAAATTGATCCTAAAAATGAACCTCATGTTGGTGGTAATACTTGGGCTGGTGGTACTGGAGGTAATTTATTTTTTTCAATCCATAAAATATTCGTTTAAAAAAAAAAAATAATAACAACAATTTATAATAAATATTAATGTTTTAGGAAGAGATACAGCTGGTTTAGGTGGAAAAGGTGGACCATATCGACTTGATGCAGGTCATACAGTTCATCAATTGAGTGATGAAGAAAAAAATTCAGTACCTGAACATGTAAAAAAAGCAGCACGTGAAATGGGAATAAAAGCATTTAAACAAAGATTGAGGGATATAAGAATGAGTGAATATGATCATAAATTATATTCACAATTTAGTAATGCTATAACAAGTCAAGTTAAAACATTGAGAGTAATATTAGGAAGTTTACAAGCAAAAAATAATGAACGTCAATGGTTAAAACATCAAACATCTGGTGAATTAGATGATACAAAATTAATTGAAGGTTTAACTGGTGAAAAAACAATATATAGACGTAGAGCTGAAAAAGAACCAGAAATTGGTGCTTCACAATTAAAACCAAAACGTTTAAAACTTGTTGTTGATGTATCAGGTTCAATGTATAGATTTAATGGATATGATGGACGTTTAGATCGTGAATTAGAAGCATGTGTGATGGTAATGGAAGCATTTTCTGGTTTTGAAGGAAAATTTAAATATGATATTGTTGGTCATTCTGGTGATGAATTTAATATTTGTTTTGTTGATCATAATCAACCACCTACAGATAATAAACAAAGATTAGAAGTTATTAAAACAATGCATGCACATTCACAGTATTGTTTATCAGGTGATCATACACTTGAGGCAACACAACATGCTATATCAAGTTTATCAAAAGAAGATAGTGATGAATCAATTGTTGTTGTATTATCAGATGCTAATTTAGAAAGATATGGAATTTCACCAATTAAATTTGCTAATTTATTAACATCATGTCCAGAGGTAAATGCTTATGTTATATTTATTGGATCATTAGGTGATCAAGCAACTAGAGTCATGCAACAAATGCCATCAGGTAGAGCATTTGTTTGTATGGATTTAAAAAATATTCCTCGTATTTTACAACAAATTTTTGCAGCCTCAGTACTGAGTACACGATCAAATTAATTAAATTAGTAAATTTCAATTTTGTTAAAATGTTATCTAATAATTAAGATTTTTTTTTTTTTCTTTTTAATTAAATAATTCTTCAGAGTACAAAAATTTTTAATTTCTTTTTTTTTTTTTTTTAAATAATAACAATTGATAATAAAAAAAAAATAAAATAAAATAATATATATGTGAGTATAATTGAATTAATAACAAAAAAAATTATTGTAAATTTATGTAAATTAAAAATTTGTATAAACTTTGTTTGAATGATCAAAAGTTTGATATGATAAATTATTGAATACATGATTATATAGTCCAGGAATATATGTGTTTTGAATGTCAGTGGGGTTGAATCCCGAGGGAGGATGCGCCAAACTTGTACTCCTGATATTGGAGTGGGATATTCTTATGTCAGTAGAACGCCGGTCGTTGAATGGAGCGGGTTTGGAAACGTGTACAGAGTGCCACAACGTCACGTAATAGTGGACGTTGTGGTTGTCCTAATCAACCCTGTCAATTGCACGTGGATCAACGTGCAAAACGTGGTAGCAGTGCTGGTGTAAGAAAACATCGTGGTCCACAAACAATTGTTTGTTCTTGTCAAGTACAGCCATGTCCAGTACATCCTGTACTTATTCGAGTTAGACGCACGAGGACAACCAGCTGCGATTGTCCGCCTGAATCACAGCCTTGTCCCCATGCCAACAAGCTACCAGTTTCACGTCGTGTTAAAGGGTAAAATATATTTTATTATTTCTGTATTTATGACACTGTAGTGTCTATTTAAATAAACTAAAATATAAATTCAAGTTTTTAAATTAAATAATATAGTATTTTTTAATATATAAACTTTTAATTTAACTTTAATTTATTAACTATGAAATATTAATATATTTAATAATTTTGTTATTAGAAGTTCTTCAGGGATATCACGTCGTCGTCCCCAAGGATCTTTCTCACTTCCATCAGTACCATTCATTCAAAATTTACAAAATCCCACTGGAATAAGTGGAACTTGCAATTGTCCCACTGGTCCAGGTTGTCCACATACACCTGGTGATGATGGTTGTGAATGTGTTGCACAACCTTGTTTACATACAATTAAATCAAGAAGACAAAGACGTATATGTGATTGTAAAATTCAACCATGCAATCATACAAAAACAACATCAGATGGTCGTATGAAACGCGTCAAATGTCGTGTAAGACGTGCAGGATGTGCAATGGCAAGATGTACTGCTGAACTAGCAATGTTAAAATTACATTGGGAATTAGCAACTGAATGTGCACCATGTAAACCAAGAGCATTAACAAGAAGATTGTGTCGTCGTCAAACAAGTGATAATGAATTGTACAGAAGTAATAGTTTTAAATTTGAACGTTTTGAAAGAACAAAAGACGATTGTTCAACACCAAGTCATAAACAGGTGAGTTGGTTGGTTTTGTGTTTGTTTTTTTTTTATTTAAATTAAACAATTTAAATTACACAAACATAAAAGAAAAATTTTCATTCAAATGAACATGATAAAACAATGAAAAGAAAAGAAGATTAAAATTATTTTTTTACTTATTTTTTTTTTTAAATTTATTTTTCAGTTGAAAATATTGAATTTAAATTGAACCAATTGAAGAAAAGAAAAAAAGAAAAATACAGTCAAATTTAAATCTTTGTAATTTAGTTTTTGTGGTTTATCACACACTAAATATAATTTTGCATATTGTGGTTGTTTAGGGTTACCAATAATTCTTGTATGCTTCTCTTGGTAAATACAAGTGGTGTGAATATTAGCTTGATATGCTACTTTGATTCCTGACCCTCTGAACATTTTCAAACATAAAAGGGATAATCATTTGACGTCGTAACATCAGAGGGATAAAATTTACTAAAAATATTTATTCTAATAAATTTATTTATAAATGAGAACAATTTTATTTGACTTTTTGTAACTCAAGGCTTCAAAATATCAATAAATTTTTTACATTTCCCCAAGGATATCAAGTAAAAAAAAAAATAAAATAAAGCTAAACTATATCACTACACGTATGGCTGATTTTATTTTTATTTTTTTATATTCAGCAATTGCAATTTTTTTAAAATTTATTTATTTATTTTTTTTCTATGTTCTTAACGTCACGTAATTGTAAATACTCTGGGGCACTAGTATGAAAATGGATCGATACAAACTCTTCACATAAATTCATGCCAAAGAAAAGTAAAGAAAAAGATGTTTTCTTAAAACAGACAAGTAACAAGGATATATCTAAAATTCAAGACATAAGATAATCCATTGAGTTATTTCATTTATCAAACGTTCAGCTTTATTTGTACCAACATCTGCCAATACTAAATGTGCTACAGTTTTTTTTTATCTATCTAAACTGATGAATCACAATATTCATAATTAATCAGGATTATTTTTTTTATATCAACAATAAAAAAATTTCTAACATTTTATATTTTTTTAAGAGTGTAATAATTTTTTTTTACGAGAATAAGTAGTGATATTTTTTTCATGAATTTTTTTTTGAACTACATATCAGTGTTAACTCGTCTTACTTGGGATCATTGACCATCATCTCTTTTTTTTTTCTAAATTTTTCGTTCAAGGCACCAAAATGTCTATTAAATTTACTATCAAAGTCATTTATTTATGTGGTTAAAAACACACACAATTGATTGTGAAAATAAAATTTGTGATAAGAAAAATTTATATATATTTTTGTTGATGTATAGGTAGAGAAACATTTGTGTCGCTAACCTACCTCTACATCCAGCATCAACAAAATTATCGATCGTCTACACCTACACTTTTACAAGGATATAGGATACTATCGTCTGGGTCTCATTTCAGGATTTTAGTCTCTATGTATTTTTACAAGAGATAAAAGTAAAGTAAATTATTAATTTTTTTTTTTTTGGCAATTTTCTTATTGGATAATTTATTTTATTATATTTTTATGATTTTACTATGATTAATTATAATTTTTTTGTTTTATTTTTTATTTTTTTAGGTCCATGATGAAGTTTGATTAAATAAAAGAATTTGAAGGTCATAAAGTTTTTTTTTTTTTATTAAGAATATATTTTTAGTTTGTACTTGAGGAGGAAAAAAAAATTGTTTGATTCGTCAATTGTATGTTCTACTTGATGTTTTGATAATGTATTGTTGTAAAGGTTGAAAAGACTGAAAGCTTTTGAAGGAAAAAAAAAAAAGAAATTGGGTCATAGGCAACTTGAAACTTTTACAAGGAATATTATTCACTGTGGAGCTTGGTATTGCTTGATATAAAGACGAGAGATTGTGCTAGATGTTGAAGGGTGTAATAGTGTCGAGTAGAGGCCGAGAAGGCAAATGCAAGAGAATTTTTAAGTAACTTTTATCATTCCATGGTGTAGACACTTGGACATAAGTGCGATTAATTTAAGAAAATTTAACACTTGTTTTCTTTTTATTATACAGATAAAAAATTATTATTTTTTTCTGTTATACTTTTGTGTTTGAAGGATGATTTATCAAGAATACATCAAGAACTTTAGGAACTTTGTAATAATTTTTTTTCTATTCAAGAATTTGTGATAAATTTTTCTGATGATATAATTGATTAAAAAAAGTTATTTATCTTTTTGTTATGAAGATGATGAATGATTGTAATTTTATTTTTTCATTGTCATTTATAATACTTGTGTTAATGAAATGATCAGAATGCTCGGTTGAATTTTTTAATAGATTGAACTGTATTTTAACTGTTAAATATTTATATTCATTGAAAATAGGTCTTGAAGATGAATGAAATTAATTATTGATGTTCTGGACTTGAGGCAAAAAGCCAAAAATATAAAATAACAAAAAAAAAAAATATAAAATCATATTTATTCAAGTTTTCTTGAATAAAATAATCTAGTCACGTATGAACTTTGTCGATTTTGGCCAACATGTTTTCCAATTTATTAAATTGTTAAATTAAAACAAAAAAAATTTCATTTTATATCAAAATACAAAAGTTATTTAAAAAAATAAATAAAAAAATTATTCAACATAAATTTTGATGACTAGAAAAATATTGAGATAAAAATTTATAGTAGAAAAATAAATAACCCACTTTTTTTTTCCAATAAAAACTTTTGCATCATCAAATATTAATTGAACAAAATTAAAATGCAATTATTAAAATAAAATTTGCATTTATTTAAATAGTTATTTGTATAATAAATGATTTGTCCATATTTTTACTAAATATCAAAGCATTAATTTAAAAAAATCAAATTAATAATTTAATTGAAATGGAAAAATGTATTGTAATAAAATTATAAACTTGTGATGTACTCACCATTTGCCAGAGCTGGATCATGAATAATTGGCACCACATTTGCTTTTAAATTGCGTTCATTTGTATCATGGTGATTTTCACATTATTTTATATTGTTTTTTTAATATTACTATTGTTTATTTTAAATATTATTATTTATTAAAATTTTTTATTTACCATTAAAAGCACTGACATGAATAGCATTAAAATACGTAAACACAAACATTGTTGATCTTCTTGGTGTCCAACTGACTCCCTGAGTTAGCTCTCACCAGGAGTTTTTTATCTCAGCATATAAATTTTACTTTGATGAATCCAGAATATATAAAAACTTTGATCCTGGATTTGCATTTTTTTTATCTTCATATTTTATCACACTCAAATGTATTAAAATATATTTTTTTTTATTCTTGATATAAATATTTTATCACACTCCAAAATTGTATGTTAATGATTCAATTTTAATTCACACTAGTTATTATTTAAATTGAATTATTTTTTTAAACAAAATTTATTAATTTTACTATCTATATTTGATATTAAAATCTTATTAAAATATTATTATTAATTTATAATTATTGATATTGTTGTTCACTATTAATTATTAATTTGAAAATGAAAAAAACGTTTTTTTTTTTTTTAATAATTTTTTTTGCAAGCGTCACTACACTACTCACTATTGGTCATTTCGATTATATCCCTACTCCAATAAAATAATTAAAAAAAAAAAAAAACTGGGCTATAAAATTCCCCGAATCCACAGGACGCCGCGGTGTAATGCCCAAATCATCAATATGGCGTCACTTGCTTGATCGGCTTTACTCCGTCTTGATGTGGTGAATCAAAAGTGTTAATTTTTATTTATTTTTTGCATTTTTAAATTGTATTTATATAAAAATTATATTAAATTTCGAGTAAATCGTGAGTGATTGTGTTTTAAATATATTCAATTCAGTGAAAATGAAGACAAGAAAAAAAAGAAAAAAAAAAATCTGAAAAATGCTCCGTGGTTTGCTCCATATCCTGTATTATATTGTATGTTCTACTCCATATGTTTCATCCATCGAGAATTCCTGGTACATATTCCAAATTGGTATGTTATTTTTATTTTTATTTATTTTCATTTATTTTTATTTTGAATGTGTCAAATTCCGTGGAATCTATAACCCCGCAGTTTTTTTTTTTTATTATTATAATTATTTTTTGTGAGAGAATGAAAAAAAGAAGTTAAGAGAGATAGAAAGATAGCGAGATAGATGGAGTGAAAGAGAAAAAGCGAGAGAACCAGAATCATCACATTCAAGAGACGAAAAAAAAAAAAAAAAAAAAAATTCTGTTTACAATAAGTTAGTCAAGTGTTTTGTTTTGGCATCTGATGACAATATTTAAGCATATTATATTAAATATATATGATACTCGGTTATTAAATTTATTTTGTTGAAAAAACAATGTGTATTTTATGGAGCGTGTATGTACTCATGCCACCTAGATGATTAATTTAACATTTTATTTCATCAATATATTATCTGTTCTGAATAACAAACATGCTTGCCAACTGATTTTTCTCTTTTATTAAAAATAAATTAGAAAAATAAAATTTCTAAAAGATATTAATAATGCTGTTTGAGTTTATTAAAAAAATATTTTCTAATACATCAAATAACATCAAATTAGAGTTCGGTTTAATAAAATAAATATCAAAGTATTTTTTTAACAATGACAATTGAGATAGTGAGTAAAAATTTATATCGCATTTGATTCAATCCAATCATGAAATTCAGGAACACGAGTATAAACTGCTGGATAATCTTTACGGGCACAACCACGAGACCATGAAACAAGTCCAACAAGTTTACCATTTACTGTCAAAGGACCACCTGAATCAGCCTATAAATAATAAATAGTTTATTTATTTAAATTATTATTATTATGATTCAAAATATTTTTTTGGGTCAATTTATTTAGTTCAGTAAATTTACATTGACTTATTTTTTTTATTTTAACTATACAGTTTGTGATACTGACAGTTTTTTTTTTAATAAAAAAAATATGCTTCAATTTGAATCTCGTTAGTCTAACCAAGTAAAACATTAATAAACATCATGGTATTTTAAATATTCATAAATTTAACTTACGTGACATGGACCAGTCATTTCTACAGGATTATATGCACAAATATGGCTTGATGAATATATCTTTTGACGACGAGTATTGTAACGTCTTTCACAATAATCTTGACTTGCTATTAATACCTCAGCTTTTTGTAGCTTCTTTGGAGTTGCTCCATCTTCCTGTGATAATTATTTATAATTTTATAATTATAAACGTTTATTTGAATTAAAAAAAAAAATAACATATTTACTTGCCATGATAGAACCCCATCCTGACACAACAGCAACTGAATTTTCTGGTATTTCTTCTTTTGGCATGGTCAGTGGAACAGAAGCCAATAATGATGTCATCACAAATTCATTTTTAACCTGTTAATTAAATATTTTTTTAATTATAAAAGATACAATTGTCAAATTATAATTTTTTTTTTTTTTTAAATTATTATTTTATACCAGTATCAAGGCAATATCATTACGCCATGAATCATCTGAATCGTAATTTTCGTGGAAAATAATTTTCTTGACAAAATGTGTTGATTTTGGATTCCTTAAATCAGTTGTTCCTGCAATCACTTTAATTTCTGATGCAAATGGACTGAAATATTAATAATTATGTAAATTCATGTTATTGAAAATTCATTTGATTTAACAAAAAAAAATTTGTATTACGTATCTTCGAGACAGTGAGCAACGGTAATTACATATTTTTCGTTTAATACGGATCCACCACAAAAATGAATAGAATTACCAATATATTGAAGTGATACCTAGAAAAAAAAAAAGATTATTATTATGTTTTTTTCTTTAAATATCTCATATAATTATCACTTACTTGATATGGAATTTCACCTGGTTTACTGTCAACACCATTGACGATTTTGGTTGATCCAATTGGTGATGAAATCAAACCTCCTAAAATTAGTTGAAAATATATATTTTTATTATGGTTTTTAAAAAAAATAAAATCAAGTAATTAATTGTTTTTTATATATTTACCCTGGGTGAGGGCAACAAGTCCACTGATTAATAAAAATATCTTCATGATTCTTCTTGGATCACGTTTAAGTTTGTAACTAAACTCAAAACGTTTATGCATTCAGTTTATATACCACACATGTTGTTCAATTTTTAATCAATATCTTTAGGAAAAACCTGATGTACTCAACATTTAGAGATTTTGTCTGAGATATGTATTAAATTAACAACGTTCTTGGTATCATCCACTCATTGAGACTTGATATGATTAGTCAGCATTTTAGTCCATGTTTGTATTGGTTTTATTATTTTAAACAAGTGTCTTTCTCTTATTGAATCATATCGAGTGTTAACTTGTTAACTGTGATTATTTATTATTATTATCTTTAATTATGAGATTTTAATTATACTTCTCAGTAACATGTGCACCTTTTCATTGGCTTTGTAAAACGTATCTTTGAATATGTCTGTTTTTATTCATGTTTGATTTAAAAATCTTCTGGTATACATATATTGATAATTGTTTTATAGTTTTTTAAATAATTCAACGAGTTTATTGTATATTTGTTTATATTTTTAAATGATCATGTATTCAATGATTAAAATTAAATCACATTTTTTTTTACTTTTTAATCGACATTATAAATTTATATAAAATTATTTTTATATAGATTTGGATTAGCTATTGAATTTTATTAATTTTGGCAAGTCACCACTTGATAATTTAACACGTCCAAAGGTTATTCAGTTAGTTCTTTAGTTAACAACAAGATTCGTGGTTGATTGTTCATTTAATTTTTGCTGTTGTTTTAAAACTTAATTTTTTAACAACCAAATCATTGTATTATCTTTAGTATTTATTAATTAATCAGATGGAGTTGATAGAATTAAAATTTATATCAATAAGAAACTTATAGAAACATGAATTAAAAGTAACAAAAAAATCAGCTGATCATTTACTAGTTTAAAAAAAAAAAAATCATTTAAATTATTAGATAATCAAGACCAAGTCATTTTTTTTTTTAATTCAACATTTTATTCAAAAAACAAAGTGCAACAATTATTTGTCATCACTTATCAAGACATCCAGTGAAAATGTTATCTATTATCTCAAAAAAAATCAGTACATATAATTTGTTGATTAAAAATTTTTTTATTTATTAAAACATAATCCAATAACAATAACAAAAATAATAATTATTTGATATTATAATATTGATTTGGTGTTTGCATCAATCCAATCGTGATAATGACTGACTCTCGTGTATACAGTAGGATGAGTTGTAAGAGCACAGTCAAGAGACCAAGATACAATTCCAACTTGTTTGCCATCAACTGTCAATGGTCCACCAGAATCACCCTAGAAAATAACATCACATTATGATACAAAACACAAATAATTTCCATAAATAAAAATATTATTATTCTTTTTTTACTAACATTACATGCACCAGTTTCTTCAACTGGATCACGTGCACAAATTTGAGTTTCATGTATATTTTCTTGTATATCGTTGTAAATCTTGCTACATTCTTTTTGTTCAACAATATAAATTTGAGCTTTCTGAAGATCCATTGGACTTTGTCCACCCATCTATTATAACATTTAAAAAATTATTAAAATAAGTACATATATATATTTACTTATTTTATTGTATATTACTTACTGAAAGTCTTCCCCATCCAGAAACGATAGCTGGTGATTCAGCTGGAATTTTTTCATCTGGTTTTGCCAATTGAACATAATTCAATAATGCTGTTGTGACAAATTCTCCTTTAATTTTAAGAAGGGCAATGTCATTCCTCCATGAGTCTGAGGCATTATATTTAGAATGTGCAATTATTTCTTCAACATCATATGTTGATACTGGTTCCAAAAGATTTACTGTAGCTGCAACTACTTGTATCGATCTGGTTAATTTGCTTTAAATTAAAAAATATATTATTAAATTTTTTTAATTCTTTCATTTAAAATGAATTTTTTGTTTTAAATTAAATTTACCTGACAACGCAGTGGGCTGCAGTTAGAACATATTTTGAATTTAATATACTACCTCCACAAAAATGAAAATCTTCGTATTTTTCTTGAAGTGAAACCTTCATAACAAAAATAAAAAATAATAAAAATTTAATTTTTATAAAATAACTTTATATATTATTAAAAATAACATTGGCTTACTTGATATGGAATTTCTCCTAATTCAACACTAACACCATTAACGATTCTTGAACTTCCTTTTTTTAGAGGAATAGAATGAGCTAAAAAAAATTAGATATTTGTATTAAAATATATTCAAGTATGTTTTGATATAATGTCGGTTGTTATAAAAAATTAAATACCACAAGAAAAGGCAACAATGCCAGCAAATAATAAAAATATCTTCATGATTTACAGTAAATTAATTTAACGTGTTACACTGTAAATGTGATGAGTGTTGTTTGACATTCATTAATTCAATTTATATACAGCTTCAATTTCCCTTTCTCTGAATGATTTATCAAATCAATAATTTTGATTTACATTTTATCTGAGACATATTTGCTTTGTATGATTTGTTTTTTTTTTTTTTTTTTTTTGATCATACATTTTGAAAATTATATATGTTTATCAAAAAATGATATGATTATTTAGATTTTAAAATCACGGATATATTTATTTATTTTTTTTTCATTTATACATTTATCAATTGCCACTCGATGGACTCTGATTAGATTCTATATCGTTGAGATAAAAAAAAAATGTTTTTTTATTTAATTTACTAAATTACAGAGCAAAAAAATCATAATATATTATATCTGTACGTAATATTATTTTGCTATTTGTATAGTATACTGTAATGATCAAAGACATGATAGCGATAGCAATAGTGAGTGTGACAAATGGATAATCAATTGTCTTGAAATTTGTCAATTATTGATAATGTAGATAAGCTAAATTTATTATACTGACCGATAAAATTTTTTTTATTCTTATTTTTTTTTTTATCACCATTTATTATTAACTTTTTATTGTTAAAATTTATATATTTTCATAATGATATAATTATTATTTACTTAATTAATTATTAATGAATAATGTGAGAGATTTTATCATCTATAGTTTTGTATTTTATTTGACATTTTTTAAATTATTTATTTATTTTAATTGACACATAACATTTTATTATGACAATGACTAACGTATTATATTTTATATTGATTAATCCAATCGATATATAAACGTGTATCAGTGTAAACAGTTGGATAAGTTTGAAGTGCACAACCATAAGACCAAGATACAATACCAACTTGTTTTTCATCAACAGTCAATGGTCCACCAGAGTCACCCTTTAAAAAAATAACATCAAAAAAATTTTATTTTCATTATCCAATAGTTTTTCAATTGCATAATTGATAGTAAATTTTTTTTTTTTAATATTCATAAATTATTCTTACATTACATGCTCCTTTTTCTGAAAAAGGATTAAGTGCACAAATATGGCTACCTAAAACTGGTGTACTAAAACTTTCATATTGTTTTTTGCATTGCTTTAGTTCAACAATAAATATTTCAGCTTTTTGTAGATTGATAGAACTTGAAGAACTTCCTTGCTATAAAATCAAACGAAATATTTTTAAATAACACTATTAAATCAATAACAGTATAAAAAATAAAAATAATGATTGATTACTTTAGTAACTCCCCATCCTGAAACAATAGCACGTGTACCACCAGGAATTTTTTGATATGTAGTTTCTAATTGTACATAATTCAGTGATGATGTAATTGCAAATTCTCTAACAATCTGTTAAATTTTTTTATTAAATTATTCCATTCAATTCAATCATTAAAATATAAAAATAATTTTTATTACCACTAAAAGAGCAATATCATTTGCAGTTGTTTTGGTATTAAAATCTTCATGAACAATGACATCTTGAACTCTATATGACGATACTGGATTGTCTAAACTAACTATACCGGCAACTACTTTAATTCTTCTAGCTTTTTGTCTAAAAATCAAAGTTTTCATGTAGTTTATTTATTTATTTTTTCAAAATTTTTACTATATTATTTAAAAACGTACGTATAAACACAGTGTGCAGCTGTGAGAACTGTTTTAGAAGATATTATTGAACCTCCACAAAAATGTTTTCTGCTTTCAATGTTTTGAAGTGAAACCTAAAATAACAACAAAATTAACAAAACAGAAAAAAAATAAATTTATTATATTTATTTAATTTGTATTACTTGGTAAGGTATTTCACCCAATTCAACATTATCACCGTTGATGATTCTTCCTTCTGTTTTTAATGTGGGTATATAATAAGCTGAAAACAAGTCAAATATAAATAATTTAATTAAATTATTTTATTATAGTAATGTTATCAGTAATAATACGTGATAAATCAAAATTAATTTCATTATACCATGAGTAATTGTCACAAGACCCACAATAAATAAAAATATCATCATAGTTATTTTTTACTTCAAGAATAGCTTATGACTAAATCACATTATGTGATTTTTATAGATTTTATAAGACCATCTAATCGCAGATAAATTTATTGTTAATATTTTCAACATCACGAGAGATTTTTTTGTATGATAAACTAACTCTTATTTATTATCTTTTTAATTTATCATATCATCACGTAAGGTTGATGTTCATATTTATTGGATATTTATCAGGCGCCAACAAAGAAAGATAGCTTAAAAATTTTCAATCTCATAATTGATCAGTTAAAATAAAAATATAAAAAAATAGGCTTTCATTTGATAATTCAATAAAATTCATTTGAACAATAGTAAATTGAGTTTATTTTATTCACAGGATGCGCCGTCGTTCATATTGCGCATTTCGGAGTTTATCGATTTATTCTCAGGCGCATATCAGAGTCTCGACCTGCAGCAAGGACTCAAAATAATAATAATATAAACAATATTTAAACAATGTAGTGAACAAAAAATTTATTACAATGAAAAGTTTTTTAAATTTTTTTCATTTTAATACTGTTTATATAATTTTTTTGATAGTGGTAGAGATGGTTGTAGAGTTGTAGTATAGTGGTGACTATGGCTTTGACTTTGTAAAGTTACTTTATTGAATTTTTGATGAGATTTAGTTTTTCTTTTTGAGTATATAGCTAGCCATTGCATAATAGACTTAATAACTCATTTATATTTAAATTTATATTTAAAAATTAAGATTTATTAATAAATCAATTAAATTAAATTTAGTATATTTGATTTTTATACAAATAATTTTTTTTTTTTAAATAAGAAAAAAATAATATTGACATGTATTATATGAAATAATTTGCAAGTAAAATTTTTTCAAATATTCTGATCACGTGGATAGACTGCATACATTGGCTTCGATGAATTTAAACACCGCAGACTATTCTTGTGTATATTATTCTGTCATCGATTTAGTTGATCGAATTTAATGTGTATATGTGTTCATCTATTTCTGAAAACAATATAATATGTTCATACGATACTCTGAGTTTAATTATATCTTTTCTTATCTAAAGTTTAGTTAAACAATATATATTGTACACGTGTAGAATTATCACAAAAATATTTTTAAATCAACATAGATATTTCAATTGTGACAGTTGATTAAAATTATTTGTTTGATTTTTTGATAAAATTGTCAAGTACTTTGTCATTTAACGAGAAATTTGAAAATGACGTTAATCTCCAATTTTAGTTAAAAGAAAATTTAAGCGTTTTGAAATGACAGTGTTGGCATAGTTCCAACATACCACCAATGTCAAGTTGTTGTTATTCAATGTTGCATTTCTGAATATTACAAACTTATACTCTGTTACCAAATGAGTTAAACAAGACAGTCATTTGCTAGTTTATTATATTAAAAAAAAAAAAATGAATATAATTACTTGCAATATTTTTAGTTTAATTTGACAACCAATGTCAGAATATTATTACGAAATAAAATTGGATAAAACGACCTAAATTTTCATTATTTTTTTTTTTACTTGAGATTAAATTTTATTTCTTTTTTACTTGTAAAGGTATATTTTTTAAAATTTAATTTATCGTTTTAGTTTTCTTTCGTTCTTTCTCAATGATAGAGTAGAATTTTATTTGACTGAATAAAAAAAATATGATCGGTTTGTACAACCTTTGTACAACTTGAAACTTTGTACTGTTGCTTTGTCGAACAAACAAGTTAAACTTCTATAACCGTATAACTATCTGAAATAAAATTGAAAAAAAAAATTCTTTATCTGAATAAATGATAAAATTATTATAACGATAATAATTTTTTGATTATTTTTTCTACTTTAATCTACATTATATACTATGTATTCATAATAATAATTATTGCTAATCGATAAATTATTACGAGAAAATTTCAAATTATATTTATAGATTAAAATGGCCAAAGTTATGAAAGGATTTGTCTCGTTAATTGGATACATAGTTTCATTGACATATTTTTAGTAATGTAAAATTATTTCCAGTACAACAATGGTATTTTTATCAGTATATTGTGAATTTTCATTATTTAAATTCTGAAATTGAGAATTATTCTTTTTATTTTTTTCCATATGACTAAAATTCTATTAACTTTTTTATTTTTATGCTACGCTTGACAATGAGTTACATCTGCTATTGAGTTTTTATTTTTCATTACGGATACTGAAAATTATAATTGAAAAACGATTTTCTCTGTAATAGTAATGGATAAAAACTCGAGAAAATACAAAGAATCAAAAAGCTTTGATGGAATATCGTGGTCATTGTTATAACAAGTGTTTTTTTTTTTTTGATGTTTACATTGTTGATTGAAGTGTGGGTTTATGATTTTATTATTTTTTTATTCAATTCTAAATAAAAAAGATAGTGTAGAGTTTGAATAAAGGGAGTGGTTGCAAATCAATTGGATTAGCTTGACAGTTGAGTTTCAGTAGTGTCAAGGGAACATTGATTGATTATCGTACCGATAAAAGTGATTGGGGACCAATGGACTCTCAAAATTCATCTACGAAAATACTTATTTTAATTCATATTGTTACTTTGTATTATCATTTAAATTGATCACAAATTATTTGTAGTTTTTAATTTTTTTTATTTTGCATATTATGGTTCAGAAATAATAATGCCGAAACAACATTGGGTTGTTGATGAAGTCAGTATTCTACTAGATTGATTATGAGTATACATCTTGAAATTAGATCTTTTATTTTCTATTGAGAAATAATTTCACTTTGATTTTGTACCACACTTGAGAGAATGACTATTTATTCTGAAATTCTACTTGAAAATGACCAAAAATTTTAATGATTAAAATCAAATTACATTTTTTTTTTCTTTAAATTTTTTTAACTGTTTAATCGACAATAAAAATTTATGTAAAATAATTTTTAAATGAATTTGGATAAATGATTATTTATTTTCAGTCAACTTGAAAGATTATTTTAGTGAAAAATTTTTTTTTTTAATTACAACAAAATAGTTTATGAAAAAAATTACAAAGTATTTTTTGACAATGACAATTGAGTTTATGAGTAAAAATTTATACAGCATTTGATTCAATCCAATCGTGGTATTCAGGTACACGAGTATAAACTGTTGGAAAATCTTTGTTGGCACAACCATAAGCCCATGATACAAGTCCAACAAGTTTACCATTAACTGTCAAAGGACCGCCTGAATCACCCTGTAAATAATAAATCGTTTTATTATTTAAATTATTATTATTTTAATTCAAAATATTTTTTTGGGTCAATTTATTTAGTTCAGTAAATTTACATTGACCTACTTTTTTTATTTTAAAAATTCATAAATTTAACTTACGTGACATGAACCAGTCGTTTCTACAGTTTCATGTGCACAAATTTGACTTGAATATATATATAGAGACAAACTATCGTAACGTTTTTTACAATAATCTTGACTTGCTATAAATATCTTAGCTTTTTGCAGCTTCTTTGGTGTCATTCCACCTTCCTGTAATAATTAATAATTAATAATTTTATAATTATAAATTATACAAGTTTATTATATTTATTTAAATAAAAAAATACCATTTACTTGCCTTCAGAGATCCCCATCCTGACACAATAGCAACTGAATTTTCTGGTATTATTTCTTTTGGATTGGTCAGTGGAACAAAAGCCAAGACTGATGTTAGCACAAATTAATCTTCAATCTGTTGATTGAATATTTTTTCAATTATATAAATTACAATCATCGACTTTATAAATTAATTTTTTTAAAGATAATTTTATACCAATATTAAGGCAATATCATTATGCCATGAATGATCTGGATCATATTTTTCGTGAATAATTATTTTCTTGACATAATGTGTTGATTTTGGATCCGTTAAATCAGTTGTTCCTGCAATTACTTTAACTCTTGACGCCCTTTCACTAAAATATTATCAATTATTGTAATTTATGTTATTGCAAATTCATTTGATTTAAATAAAAAATCATTTATTAAATTATATCACTTACTATTCGACACAGTGAGCAGCGGTAATCACATATTTTTGGTTTAACACGGATCCACCACAAAAATGAAAAGAACCTTTAATAAGTTGAAGTGATACCTAAAGAAAAAAAAAATTTTTAATTGTTTTGATTTTTTTAATAAATTAATAATAACAATAACATTGATAATTGTTATTTTTATTTTAATATCTTATATAATTATTACTTACTTGATATGGGATTTCACCTGGTTTACTGTCAACACCATTGATGATTTTGGTTGATCCAATTGGTGATGGAATCAATCCTCCTAAAATTAGTTGAAAATATATATCTTTATTATGGTTTTTAAAAAAAATAAAATCAAGTAATTAATTGTTTTTTATATATTTACCCTGGGTGAGGGCAACAAGTCCACTGATTAATAAAAATATCTTCATGATTTTTCTTGGATCACGTTTAAGTTTGTAACTAAACTCAAAACGTTTATTCATTCAGTTTATATACCAACATGTTGTTTAATTTTTAATCAATATCTTCATATGTACTCAACATTTAGAGATTTTGTCTGTGATATTGTAAATCTTGGTGTCATCCACTCATCGAGACTTGATATGATTAATCAGATTTTCAGTCCATGTTTATATTGTTTTTTTTTACTTTAAACAAGACTCTTTCTCTCTCTTATATTAACTCGTATCTGGTGTTAACTCGTTAACTAAGAATATTTATTATTTTTTAATATCGAGATTTTAATTATATTGCGCAGTAACATATGCACTTTTTTATTGTCTTAGTATTTAAAAATTTAAAAATTTTTTTTTTTTTCATCCATGTTTGATTCAAATATCTTCTGGTATACATATATTAATAATGTTTTATATTTTTTTAATAATTCAACGAGTTTATTGTAAATTTTTTTTATCTTCATATAATCACGTATTAAATGATTAAAATCAAATTACTTTTTTTAAAAAAAAAAAAAAACTTATTGACTATATCATCGACAATAGAAATTCATATAAATTTATCTGACATGATTTAAATTTATCACATTCTTTGTACAAAATACTTTTCAATATTATCTAATGATAATGTTGAATCGATTAGTAAAGTAGTTGCTGTTAAAAATTTTTTTTTTTTTTTTTTTGTAAACTAAAAAAAATTTTTTGTTTTTATTTATTTCTTTTGACTCGATCACTGCAATAAAAAATTTGTAGCATATGGATCAAACGTCCTATTTAACTGCTATTTATCAAAGGTCTGTGCATACCTGTTACTGGGCAAACAAAAAAGAATGTTTACAAATAAATTTAGAATCAATTCCTTTGATGCTTGACTGAATAGTTTCGTTATTTATAGATAGTCTTTTATTTTTTTTTATTTTTTTGAGCCAAGTGTAACTATTTTAATTAATAACGTATAGTATGCTGATGAGTTGGATTGAGTTCCATTGATTATATGTCATATCAATCAATTACACATAATAACTTCTCTATTATTAAATATATTTTTAAACCCATATTATACTTAAAAGCTATATACTAGTTTTTGAAGCTCGTTATGTTCAGTGTTCTTGAAGTTTTTCATAATGAGATAAATAACTAAAAACTTTTAAATTTCACAGTTTTTATCTCCATCGTTAGATTATACAATTATTTTTATTTTTTTCTATTTATTGTAGTTTTTTTTATTAAGTATACTTAGAATTTATTCTGTATAGTGATAAATTAATGTCTAATTTTCTCCATCAAAGTGGTGAACCAAGTCAAAGATCTTCGAACTGAATGAAACATAGAACAGTAAAATTGGATTAAGAGAGAAAAAATATAAAAAACAAACAAACATATAAGCCACAAGACTGTCTCAAAACTTTGAAAAAAGTTGATATAGCTTTTTGAAGAAGAAGGTTACTTGAATAGAATCCCCAATTAGATTTTATCTCAATTATTGCTTTTTCGTGATTTTAATTTACCACAATAAAATAAATAAATAAAGCTTATATTATTATTAAGTAAAATTTTTATCAGTATTTTTCTAACAAAATTAAATTTTAATCATTAAAATTTTTTTGTACTTATAATTATTAAGGAAGAATAGTTATTGATTAACAGAGATGATTATTATCTTGACAGCCTTGAGTTATTTGACCTTTGACCTTTGCATTGGGAAATAAAATGGATCGAAGTTTGTCAACTATTTAATATCCTTTTTCACTGGATGGCGTTAGCCTCAAAAAAAGTATCCCTCTGTAAGGATTGGTAAAGATTCTTTATTTCTGTATGATTTTCTTGCAAGTTTACTGAAGATGAGCTGATGTCGCTAGCAACAACTGTATTTCGAGCTTCATTTTTTTATAAAAAAGCTCATGATAGAGCGCTATTTTATCATCCTAAACAGACTTTTGCTTTACCAACTTGTGCTACAACAAGCTTTGATAATGTGAAAGCTTTTTATACCATTTGAAATTATAAAAAGTTTCTGCTTGACTTTAACATTCTTTTTGCAGTTTTAACATTATTGATTGAAAAAACTTTACTTTCCTCATTTTATCCATCGATTTTGTTACTCAATTATTATTTTAAATAAATATTCTAATTTTTTCATAAGAGTAATAACTATGTATATATAAATATAATTATATTTTATTACATTGTAAAAAATGGAGCTTTCAACAAAATCTTTTGTCTTGCATCATTAACTTATCAAGAATTCTTATAGTGGAGTTCAAGTTTAGAGTTTTTTTCCAATTTTTATACTCAGTTAAATTTTCACTTGAAAATTGTTGAGTTTACGATATGCAATTCTGTTAAGAGTACTACAGAAAGTAATTGGCCAGTCAGACCTTTTAAATGAGGGGATTTTGTTATATGGCCGCGAAAGGTCAGAATGATGATCGCAACAATACAATTTACCTAATTCATATTACGTACAATTGTTCATCATTGAAACTTTAGTTTTGCATGAAATTATAGAGACTGGAATTAATTAAAAGAATGAATATTTTTTAAAAGTTACTTCGTTTTTTTTCGAACTAAACTCTTACAATGTTTTCATAATACAATTTTATTTATTATGCTGTCAAAAATGTTAAAAAAAATTGATATAAAATTGTGAAATATTATTTCTTTTGATGTATTTATTTATTTTTTTGATTTATTTAAAAAAAATGTGATGTATCGTTATTTTTTTGCTTTTCTTGTCATTCTTTTGTCTCAAATCGTAATTGGCCATCGACTTGGTAGTTTTATGATTGTCAACTGCAACGATGACAAAGCCCCAAGGCGCCGTCTGATATGTATCCTTGTATTTTTTGTTAGTAATACTATTTTTTTTTATCAACAAAACCTGCTCATTCTCAATATCAGTATATACTATCAACGAATTCAAAGTTTTTTCAAAAAAACTTATTTGTTACTTGTTTTTTATAAACTTCCACAATTTACCCATAAAAATTCGCAAGTGTATACATATAAAAAAACAAAAAGAAAAAATTGAAATTATTTTCAATGAGTATATCAAGCACCAGGAATATTTTCTTTTATTCTCATGGGATATGATTCTTATCGTTGTACAGTGCTGCAACTCTGTGTTGTCTTATTCATATTTAAAAAAAAAACCCACTTCTCTGATCTATTCGCCCTCGTTACTCTACTACGTGCATCCCAGTATAGTCTCAAGGGAATTTGTGGTATATAATAATGTTGACATAGCCAAGCATATACTTTACTTAAATAGCTTGTTTCTATCTTTACTTGTCGACTACTCAAACGTATTCCCTTGGACCTCATCTAAATCCTCAAATATAGTCTATTAGGTCTCGCTGCTGCAACCATTCGCGTGTTTTTATTTAATTTAATTTAACTAAAATAGAAAGAAAATTTGATTAAATATAGTATTCAAGTTTTCACTATTTTTTTTTCTTTTCTTTTCTATTTATGTTTTAAAAGGTTGTCATGAAAGATCAATTCGAAAAATTAAACAATAGACTGAGAAGAACAAGCCGTTGATGAAAGTCCCGGGACACAACCCTTTATGTTACGACAGTGAAAGTGACGATGTTAGAGACACTATGAATGTATGAAGGGGGTTGTATTTTTTGAGAAGAAACGGTAGAGTAGGGTAGCACAGAAAAAAAATATTGGGGATGCTGTTGCGTATCTGGTGTTGCGTTAATGGAAGAAACGATGATGCTATATATATATGACGTGCGAAAGGTAAAAAAAAAGACTTCTGAATCTTTTTTTTTTCATAACACCCTTTGCAATTTACAGCCATTTATTTAATTGGTTCGTCAAGAATATCGACATCAACGTCTGATGAAAAGGCATTTACATTGAAGTACAATCCTATACTTATACTTATGAGACTAGATATTTTTTTCTGTATAGTATGTATATTTTTTTTACCTTTGATAATGATCGATGATTACAAGCTCGTAATGAAAGAGAAAAAAAAATCTTTCATGTATATACTAATACACATGAAAGGGTTTTTTTTCAGCTGATTGTATACCGCGACTTCTTGGTGCCAAAAGAATCAAAATCTTTTTACTTTTTTTACACTTATATGTGGGTATAAATGTAACTTGTCTTTTAAATTATCATTTTGTTTTAGTCACAAAAAATAAAGTGGACTGACAATAAAGTGGTCTGATGATTGCAATTTTTTATTTCATCTTTTTTTTCTTTTCTGGAAACGGATGATTGCTTTTATTGAATGGACATCTGCGCCACTTCAAACTGTGTGATTTAAATTCACGAGGTACTTTATCAACACTCGTTTATCCGTGAAATTCTTTGTAACATTGTTTTTGAAATAATAAAAAAAAAAAAACAATCACAATTCTTTTATATTTTTGATCATGTTTTTGACAGACTTCAACACTCTGTAGTTTCAAGTATATGCGTCAACTGTATACGTATTTTTGAGTCAAGTGTCAAATACAATTTCTCTTATACAAAATGTTAAGATTGTAGTGTATTGTAGCAGGGTAGTCAAAAAATTGTAGAAGGAGTCAGTTAGTTACTGAAGGGTCATACTTTACTAGAACCAATCTTGCTTTTATTTACCAAATGTACTGTGACCAGAGTTTATATACATATGCATGATGAATCGCGATGCATATGTACGTAACCGCTATTGTTCATGAAAGTTTAATACAAAGTTTCTGTGGATATAACCCTTGAGAATAAACTACCCATCAGTTAACCAAGAATGACCATCCTTAGATGCTTCTAATGGCTATGAAACTTTGGTCAGATCGTCTTTAACTTTTGACTTGATATTCGTGGGTAAACAAATTTATCATTCAAATTGAAAATTATACTATCAAATAGAAATGAAAAAACAAAAACATTAACTTTTTTTTTTTTTATATATGTATTTTTCTTTCCTCGTGATGCTATGTATCATTTTTATTTTTTTTTTATTTATTATTTTTTTCAGTTTGTTAGAACAATAGTCTTTAATCTTTTCAAGATGATGAAAAAATAAAAAAATAAAGAAAAAAAACTTTTGCGTGTTTAGCTTGTGTATTTCACTTGTGATTACATGAGGGTAAGGGATCTGGATTTGATGGGGAAACACTTGCTGTTTTCATGGTATTATTGTACCTGTAAATCATCTTGGTACTGCCAAGGACAAGGCACTTTGCTGAAGTATCTCTATATCAAGTAGATACATACAACTGGTGTCTTACGACTCTTTGCATATTTAAGTATTTGCTTCTTCAGACACAAGTCTTTTAAGACATTCAGATATTCATTCACTGATGTGTACTTGTAATTCATATCTAAAATTTTTTAATTTTTTTATTTCAATTAAAAATTTAAATAACTTTTTAAAATTTTTTTTTATATATTTTCATCAATATTCGAAGCATTTACTAACAAATGAAATCAAAGTGGGTATAAAATCAAATGGTACTATTAATACGATACTCACGCACGAGCTATTGGTCATTTGGTATATGCACAATCTGGCAACGACATCCTTTAATTACCACCGATGAATTACGGCAAACAGTTGGCCAACATGTTCAATATTTTCAAATAGCTATAGCCACTTGGTTTTCATAAATAAAAATTAACAATTTCTATAATAAAATTAAAAAATTTTTTTTACAAAAACACATATGAATAAATTCTGATTTATAAGCTTGCTGGATACTTCAAATGAATTTGTTTAGATGAAAAATAAATATTTTATGTTTTTTTATACATAAAATTTATTTGAATTTTAAATATTCAATATTTTTAATAATTTTTGTTGAATATACATAATGTGTTAGTTATTTGTATAAATAAAAATGTTGAGTTGACAAATTTGTAAAATTTTATTCGATTGCTTTTGTTGTTTCATTATTGGCATTGTTTCTGATACATCAATCTACATTTGATGTATTTTGTCGATTTGACGATACTGCTTTTAGTTTACATTTTGATACAAAATTTGTGTGCAATTTGTTTGGTAAGGGTGATAAATGCATTGTTCCCTTTTACTCTATTGAATTTTACAAAGGTTCGTTAATTGCACTACTGATGTGCATTATAATTGCAGTTGCATTCTTTTTTAGATGTGATAATCATGATCAAAGTTAAATGTTATGTTGAAGCAAAAAAGTGATAATTTAAAAATACAATTAGTTGTGCAATTATTTGATATATTTTTAAAATATCAAAATTCGTAAAATGTACTTTGTTTAACTCTAAAGTGGCTTGTCGGTAATTAAACAGAGGTTTGAATTAGTTTTTTTTAAAAGAAAATTTGGCAATGCAAAAAAAAAAAAAAAATATATGGTTACTAAGAACGTGATTTGGTTCATAAAATCAAGTGCGGAATTTAAAATCACAAAGAAAACGTCCGGGTTGAAAGATTTTCATCTTCATCTAAGAATTTTTTTTATTTTTTTTGTTCTCATTTCACTTTCTTTTTCTGGCCTCACTGATATAATACTAGACTACCTATTCTATCTCACCCTATACATATTTGCATTACAAAATACATACTTTTCATTCGCTTGAATTTTTCACCGTTTCATTAAATCTGCTGCCATGAGTTTTTTAACCAACTATACGGATGCTCTTGGCATCGTGAATACTTTCTCTCGATTTTTACCCTATATACAAAAAGGGTTGAATTAAGTATTTTAATCTTGACAAGAGTGAATCATCCAATCATGAAAATTTTTTGTTATACTAAAAAATTACAAATCTTATTTTATCTATTTTTTTTTTTTTTTTTTTTTCTGGTCACTTGTAAATTATTAATGGTCATTTTAACCGAGTATAAAATTTTTTTGCAAGACTAGCTTTTTTTTTTCTTACAATATATTATGAATTCATGATTAAAAAAATATTTGGAGTGCGTTTTCTCAACTCCAAACAAAATTAAAAATTTATAAAGTTTGCGTGTACCAAACAGTTCATCTTTAATCTCAAGTTTAGTATAACTCTCTATTTTCCTTGAAAGCTTGGTGTATTTATTGTGAGTAAAATTTAATCTGCTACTTGCACAACACGCACTACTTTCAAAGTTTATCACATACACATTCAGTCAAAATAAATTTTCTAAAATCATGCTAGAAAAAATACACCAATATTCACATTAAATGGTAATGATAAAATGAAATAAAATAAAATCTTTAAAATATATTTTAAATTATAAGCTAAATGAGTTGATACATTATAAATATTTATAATCAACAGTAGAAAAAAAAAATTTATCGCAAATCGGCTTTTATGCACTACTGATTTTTTTCCATTTTCAACCACCCTATAATAATAATGCCTAGAGGCATTCATTAATCCGCAACAGTTTCCAAGTACTCCTATTGTTTGAAAAAAAAAAAACAATTTTACTTTTAACTTGTGATATTGATTTTTCGTTGAAATAATAATTAATATGTGTATAAATAAAAAATATATTTAATTAATTTAATTACTTCAATTTTTTTTTTTTGTAAATTTTAATTATTCATTGATTAAATTTTTGCTATTATTTTAATGGTTATTTTAAATCATGTGAAAGAAAAAAATCAAGTGAAATTGATCTGGCCATTACGATATTATCATGTGCGATACTGACTAACCGAAAATAATATATAACTGGTGTTTCAAGTTACATGGTCATGCCCAAGTCGAGATGATATATTTCTGGTGATATCCGATATGCTCTGGTATACCTAACACTGTCGACACTCACGATCACTATATGTATATCAATATGAAGCCAATAAATCATAGGAGCAATGAATCCTCTCTACACCTTTTTTATTTTACTCATAAAATAAATAAAAAAATTTAAAAACATTTATAGCAATAGTGTTGAAATTTAATCATCAAAATATTTTTATCTTACATTCTTTATTCAGTAAATATGTGTGTTTGCTAAGGATAAAATCACGTCAACCGAAATTGACTGTATATGGACACAGTGATAAGGCTTTATTGCATTAACAATTGTATATATATATATATATATATACATATTGTCAAGCAAGTGATGGTCACCAGCTATAACCAAAATCCATAACTGTTTTGGTGGATGATCAGATTGATCCACATGGCACATGTTAGCTAACATTCTATTCAAAACCAGGATTTACCAACATGAATACATGCATCTGTTCCATATTCCAAATAGAATACCAAAACGATAGAGACATTGAATTTATTTATTTTATTTTCTTTCAAATATTCATTAACATAAACTATGTTTTTTAAATCTCTCTCAATCTTTAAACTGCATAATCTTCATACACTGAATAACTTTTTTATTTGATTTTTTTATTTATTTATTTTCTATTTTTACTTTTTATATGATGTTTTCCAATTTATACATTTACTATGTTAAATATTTATTGCGCATTTGTATTAATTTTAAAAGAAAACAAAATCTCATAAAATTGAAAAAAAATAATAAATTTAAGACACCTGTGTATCTTAATTAAACGTGGTATATATATATACAATGACTATATTGGTTGTTGTTTACCCTTCATGATGTTGATAGTTTCCCAGGGGTGATATTCATTTGGGCTTGCTTTGTCTCTATATTTTTTTATATAACATAGATTCACGGTTTATAGACATCAAGTTAACCATAGAATCAAACGAACCAAAGTAAATTTGAATTATAAACTTTTTATATAGTTAATTCATATGATCAATAATATTTTATAAAAATTTATATAATTAATAATTGAAAGGAATATTGAAATGATAATGCTTTCAATTTTGCTATAACTTTCTTGTTCCTTTGATCCGTGATTCTTTAGATGAAATCAAGGGTGGCCTTACAATATCAAGTCTTTGTGAACCGGAAGGGAATTATCACGGTCGAAATTCAACCTTCCTTTTTAAGGCGTTGAATATCTACATGGGATATATATGAAATAAAGAAAATTTTACTATGTAAAAAAGATTTCCTTTTCAAAGTTTATTCCTCAACTTTTGTCCATTTTGATGTAATTTTTTTTTTTTTTTTGAATTCCATATTTTATATAGTCATAAAAAAATATTGATTTATCATATATAGACAAAACTTTATCATTCAAATTTAGATTCAATTGATATTTATTCAGTCAAAATTTATATATACGTATGTTTCTTCTTCAATCAAAAAAAAGTAAATGTTTTTTTGCTAAAAAACCAATAATAAAAGTTTGTAAAACTTTTAAAATTCGTAATTTTGAATGTTAAATTTTATTGTCTTCCCCTATTCACTTTTCAATATCATGCGATAATTTAATCAATTATAGCAGGTTTTACTTTGTCAAAGAGTATTTCAATGGCAGTCTAATTATCTAAAGAAAAATAAAATTGAAAAAAAAAAGACGAAATATTAAACATGTGTCATGGATATTATCCGTTTAGATTCAGTTTGCATCTGTGGTAGCTAAGAAAAAAAATGACCTCAATCTAACAAGTAAAATTGTTTTTATTTTATATTTTTTTTATCCACATCAAGCTAACAAATGGGTGATATAAAAATGTAGACGTCGTTTAAAGGTAAAAGATTCAGAATGTGGTAAAATAACAGTAGGCAAGATACAACCATTAGACTCCAGGTGGTGAATATCTCACCCCTGTACATCATCATCATCTAACCCCTCTGTATCTGGTGATCACAATTTAGATTATACTACAAACTGTCGTATGACTCTGATCATGCTCAATTTATCTACTTGACTGATTTGTTATGTTTTTTATTTTTCCATATTAAAGCATAAAAAAATATTTTTTTAATCAATATATTGAAAAAGAAATAAAAATAAATGAATTTTTCTAAGTATTCTTATTATGCATTATTTGTTTAAGAATACTTTAAAGAGTTTTAGATTCTTACCTCAAACATTTACTCTCGACAGACATTACCTTGTGCCAAATTCACTGAAACCCTGAAACGAAAGATTAAGAAAAAGAAAACTATGCTAAATAATAATAATTATTATTTTTAAAACTTGAAAAATGAATGTAGAAAAAATAAATAAATTGATAAAAATTTTATTTTAAAATCAATACATCTTGGATTTTAATAGTATTATTTGTATAACTTGGATGAAATAAATCTTTAGATTTTTCTTGATACTTTTATTGTAATTGAAAAAAATCTCTTTGTCTGGATAATTAATAACTCTTCGGAAAATTCAGGTATACATCTGACATTTAAAAAATAGTTTACAAATAAGTAAAAAAAAAAAAAACAAGACAAGTCGGTTCGTGTCAGGGGATTCTTAAGGAGTTAAAAATGAAAATATATGGCAAACCCAAACACCAGTCAATTTTTTTTTTTGCAACTTGTTTTTCCCATTGGACATCATCCACTCTATTCTGTGTCTGCCTTAAAATTGCCTTGGGTCATTCTATATGTCTACTATCAACATCAAAGAACTTGTGTGTATTTACTTTGTAGATTTTTTTTTTTTTTTATAACATTTGTGTTTATCAAAAATATGAAAAATATGTTTATTTATTCATCATGATTTCTGTATGATATATCATTCGAAATTTAAATTTAAAAGAGTATTTTTTTTAGCAAGCATATTCACAACGTTGTTCATGAATAAATCTTTTGGGTGGTTCAACCATTTCACAACAACCATAGTCAGAATATTTACAATTTTCTCTTCGATAATTGCATTTTTCTTCATGAGTATCTTTTCTATAACGTTTTGGTTGTACTTGACATCCAAAATCAGCCCAACGACATGATACTGTAACATCTGGATCCAAGTATTCTTCAGTAACATAACAAACTTCTTCTTCATCATTATTATTATTATTATTATCATGATACTTATTGTAATTACATTTTTCTTCATGTGTCCATTTTTTACGTCTTGGCATTTTAACCATACAACCATATGTTTTAAATTTACATTCAACCATTTCTTCTGGATCATCACTATCATCATGAATATTTAATGATTCTAAATTTTCATGTATATCTTCAAATTTTTGCATTCTATCTTTATAAATACAAATTTTTTCATGTTCAAGTCTTCGCCATTCAATTAGTCTAACATTACAACCAACTACATGATATTTACAATGTTCTGTTATTCCTTCATCAGTATTGTAATCATTTGATGAATGATCTTCTTCATTGATACGATATTGACATCTAGAACGATGTAGTTCAATAAGATGCTCTGGTATTTTTGCACGACATCCAAGATATGCATATTGACATGAATGAATTTCTTGATCTTCAGCTGGTACTGGTGGTGACCAATTAAATTTTTCTTGATCTATAAATGGTGCACTTGGTTCATAACTACTGTGAATAATTTAATAGATATAATATATGTCATTATATATTATTTGTTTAATAAACATAAAAGTACTTACTTTGGTGGATATAGTGGATATGGGTGTGGCATAAAGTGAATCGCTGGTGGTGGCTGATAGTTATGGCCTTGTTGGGTTATTGTTATTAGTTCCAATGATGATTGGCATGTTGGACAAGAGTAATAATAAGGCTTACAACGATGACATATTGTATGACGATTAATACATGAATACTTGGGTGTGTCTTCCATCTCATAAAGACAAATTGGACAAATATTTTCATCTCTAAATTTTTCACTAAGATTTGGATATAAACCTGCCATTATCTAAAAAAATTATTTAATTATTTTTAATTAAAATTATTATTTTATAATATTTAGTTAATTTTATTAAATTTTGAGATCAATTACTCACTCTTGTTGCTGATATTTTTACAATAAAATTATATGAAAAAAAAATATATTGTTAAAGTATCACGTATCACTTGAAATTCGAATGATATTTTACTAAATTTTATCTTTAAAAATTGCGTCTTGACTGTTTGTATGATACAAAAAAACTGTTTTTTTTTTATTTGTATCAATGATGACTAATATTGTCACTGATAACAAACATTCATGACGTATTTATTTGCACAGAAGGAGTCTCATGCAAGTAAAGTGGGATTTATTAAAGATAAATAATTTTTATTATATAGATTTATATTACATCAGAACATTCTGGTTTTTTAAAATAATTTAATTATCTTAAAACCACAATGAAAAAAAAAATTTATAATTCATTTAAATTTATTCATCGTTATTATTATAAAATTTGTCATTCGAGATAATAATAATGTTGAATATTGAACAACATCAAATAAATGAATTAATCAATAATATTATTTTTTTATCTCTTTACAAGTTTAACGATTTGTCGTAAATGTAATTTGACGTTAAAATTTTTGTTGACATTTTTTTTTTTAGTCAGCAAACAAAGAAAAAAGTTATAGGAAAATACCCAGGTAGAAATTTTTCTCCGCCATATCCACGCCGTTTTTCCACCTTTTGTCCACTTTTTTCCGAGAATGACCCATAGTAGAGAAATAGCGGACAAATTTCTCCACCATTTGTCCAACCTTTCTCCGGCTTTTATCCGGATATGTGGGAATAATTTTCAGGTGAAGAAAAGTTGGGTATTGTTTGAGAGAGTTAGAAATAAAAAAAGTAGATGAGAAGTAGAAAAAAATGAACATGAAACCAAACACTCTGGAGTGAGTCTCGGATATCTCTCCAGTGTGATAACCCTCAGTATTTCAATCCCTTCGAATATGTCACATCAAAGATATCATACCAGAATATCCACAGAATAATACACACTAGCCATAAATCACTTATGTAAATGTGATGGAAACATACTCCCATGTTGATCACCTTGGTGCCTATACTTTTAACTAAAATCAAAATTAATTTTCATACATCTACAAAATATGAGATTTTTATGTGTTTACATAATCATAATAATTTAAACATATTTTTTAATAAAAGTATTTATTGATTTCGTATCATTTAATTAAATTGAATTTGTCTGTTGAGGAAATATATATCCAATGTTTATTTACTGAATACAATAACAAAGCCAAACAAGTATCGGTTAGGTAAACCATCATTTTCCTTGTTTATATCTAACATCGAGTAAGTAAACACATTTAAGTCCTTGAAATTTTTGAAGCATATTATAAACAAGAAAATATCCGGTATTACAAAATGCTTCTTCATTTAATTTTGACAATAATTACTTTGAAAATAATACATACTTTATATTAATGAATATATAAATTATTTTTTAAATATTTCTAAATAAAATATTTGTTATACAAACAAGAAAAAAAAAATGTTATTTTCGAAAAAAAAAATTCATTTGATATATTGTAAATTAATTGATCTATAGATTTTTATCAAATCAGTCTTACTAAGAAATTTAATATCAGAATGATGTATTGGATTAATCTGATTATCGTTTTAATTCATTTCAATTTAATCAGTATTTATTTATTTTTTTTTTAGTAATATAACTGTTTGTATATCACAACTGAGACCTTAAACTCAAGCTAAAAAAAAAAAGTCAATTTCTTATAAAGAAACATACGTCTTGTATTTTTTTTTTCTTTTTGTGATTGATGTGAAACGATAGGTGTTCACAAATCAGCTCAGCATTTTATGTCGTACAGATTGATTCTCAAATATATATATATATATTTGTATTTTGTATTTTTTATTGTGATCGATATCACGTTTACGTATAGCATATGAAAATTGTCGAAGGGAAAAAAATATAAAACTTTAAAAGAAGAATCCTTTTCGGTTGTTCGATTGTTGGGCTTCAGTTTCAGGTTTTTCATATCACCAGAATCTTGACATATTGTTGTTTTATAATGCACTGTATAATTTTGTAATAATTCATTTTCACAAATCATTGACATATTTTTCATACTGTTTTTATTTTTTATTTTTTACATTTTAATGTAAAATAAAATAAAAATATTCGAGTGAGAAAGTTAGTTGACAAACCTATATCTTGAATTTGTCTCCAGTGGGAATATTTAAATTGAATTCGTATCTTATAAGACATACATATATATACAGAGATATGTCTAAAAAGTATTCCTATATCCACTTACATCGTTTTCAGATATGTTTTTAGATAGAATGTTTCACTTTGACTTTCTCAAGAGACACTTTCCTATGGTTTGCTTGCCACAATTTGAATTAGTATTATCTTCATGTCTATCTTCATGGGTAGTTTTTTATTTTATTTCTTTCTCATATAGCAGTTGTAGTTACATAAAAAAAAAAAAAGCTTCAGGTAGACAAAAAGTAAAATCGTTCAAAACAACAATATAAAACTTTAGTAGATTTTATTTTTTTCACTTTTTATTTTCGTTTGATTTTTTTATTTTTCTCATTTATCATTTTACATTTTTTATTCTTTTTGAAATTGTAATAGGTATTTTATGAATTTCTAAAAAACTTTATTTTTTATAAATATTTATTTATATATTTTTTTTGTTATATTTTTCTTTGTCTTGATTTTATAAAAAGATTTTTGACCTTGCACCTCGTCTGACAATATATTGTTGAATACCTTGGTTAAAGTTTTTTTGTGTTACAAGATGTTGCTGAGTGACATTATCATATGACCTACAGTCACTCTCAAATATGTACATAAAAAAATTCGTACCCACTGTATATATGAACTGTTAAAAATGTTAAAAACTTGTCTCTCAGTGAGAAAGAAAAATAAAAAAATCAAACGAAAGTAAATAAAAAAAAAGATCCCTTGAGGACAAAGACGGAAAAAAAAAGTTGAAAAGTCCACTGATGCGTCTGTAAAACTAATTCTTTTTTGTATACTTTATTTATTTTCATGTTGTTATGATAAAAGTTTTATTCAAGTCTCTTATGGAAAATTGTTTTACCAAACTGAATATCATTGGTAAAAATAAATCCAAGCCAAACATTGTAAAAATAAAATTTCAACAAGATGAAAAAAAAAATAGTAATACAATAACAAAATATTAATATCAAATGAGAATATAATAGTGTGTTTTTTTTAAATAAAAATATCGAAATATTCAATAATAAATTTAGAAAAATTTGGCAAAAAAGTAAAATCCACAATCAGTCTCGTCAATCAATGTCACCAACCATCTGTTAGTCGCACATACTCTAGACAAAAGATGATGTATTAGGTACCAAAGTAAAAGAGAAAACTATGGCAAATGATTTTATCATTGCTTAAAGTATAATTTGTTTCTATTGATGTAGTAGTAAAGATGCAGACAAGGGTAGTATTTCTGAAGTGTATCTCATATACATATATATACTAAAACTGGATGAAATTTCTATCCACCAATTAACTCTGTACACACATTGGCTTTCTCACTCATACATTTTCATCCAACAAGTTTCTCATACATGTCCCTTGAGTCCAGTTGAATATTTCATGACATAGGACTTTGGGGATAGTACGAGTTCTTCCTGACAACTCATCGTTGAGTAAATTGATACCCAAAAAACATTTGTACTTGTATTATAAAAAAAAAATATAACCTAAAATAAAATAATAAATAAATAAATAAATAAATAAATAAATAAATAAATAAATAAATAAATAAAATGATTAAAATATATATATTTCAAAAGAATAACTAAAGTCTCTAACTAATAATTAAAAAAGTAGTTAAAATAATTAATTTTAAAAAAGTAATTAATTTTTTTAATAAAGAGAACACACAATTAAAAATATATTTCAAGTTTTTCGTCATTATTATAAATTCGTGAATCATTAATAGAAATTAATAAAAAATTTAATTGAAACAATAGTAATATATATATATATATTATTTATATTAAATTATTTAGTTGTAACAAATTTAATAATAGTATAAAAAAAAATAATAAAAATTAAATTAAAAAGTCTGACAATACTTGAATTTATCAATTAACGAGACATTGAAGGGCTGTCGTCATGGTAGTAGTTAGTCAAGTAGTATTACTATATATTTAGTCAGACAACACATGCGCTGTTTGATAAATATTATTTCCCGCCTGGTTCTTGAATTATTTTGAGATTTTTTGCCGCAAGATAGCGCTCAGTTTAAAATAGGGGGTTGAAAGGGTGCCAACGAGAAGTCGTCTACCACCAAATCGATTTCGATATATCGTACAATACACAAGCTCAAAGTTTTGTTAAAGCTACAAACAAAACAACGCATGCGCTCAAATATGAGCTTTATGATTGGTTGATGATGATGTCATACACAGTCTCCCCTAGGTCTGTGATATTATCTGCGGGATTTTCTGCAGTCGACATCAACCACTCGAGCGGCAAAGCCGCATAACGACCGTACAATTTTGACACCTGTGCTTGTCATTTTAATATTTGTGATTCTAAATAATTATTATTCCTTTTAATGGAACAACAACAATTTGCATTTGTTACAACGACCCAACCCAAATAGGTGAGTCAACTGTGATTTAAAAGAAAAAATAATGTTTCGTTATTATTTTTTTTGTGAAATACTATTATATTTACTATTTGATGTATATTGTATGTTTTTTTTTTTTTACTCTGGACCTTTTTCATCTCATGATGTATATACTCTGTAGACGACGTTCACTTTGATCATATTTTCATCACTAAATATATTTTTTTTATTTTTACTAAAAAATTTTTAAATTACTATTTATTTATTTTTATTTTTTTTTTACATTACGTCATATAATTTAATTTTGAATTTATTTTTTAATGTTTTCAATTGTCGAGTGCTTTTTTTTTTAATTCACATACCAAACAATTGAGCTTTGAATTTTTATGTTTTCATAATAATTTATTTATTGGTGAATAAATTTGTGTTTTTTATTTTTTTTTTTTCTACTTGATTAAAAATAAAAAAAGAAATTACATGCCCACGTGCGTCAAGAGTGCTCCCCTAGTTCAAACCACAATGTAAATATACCGGATTTTCGTTGATATTCAATAAAAGTCTATTTACTAAGTAAAGAGTCACAAGTGACGTCAATATTCTTAAAGAATTTATTATTATAAACTATTTTTATTTATTTTTTTTATGAAAAAATATTATTTTGATATATTCATTTGATTTGGTTAATTTAAATTTATAAATTAAATATTTTGTTTAAAAAATTCATTTAGGAAATTGACATTTTTAAATCAAATTACTTGATGAATGTACATACTAGTATTTTATTTTTCATTTTAAATGATGAAAGTATACAACAAGTTTGTATTTCACAATTGAGATAAATGAATACACAATGCATACAGTCAATGACGTCTGGCAGTTGGCACATAGTCTTGATGAAAATATATCTATACACATTAAATAACAATGAAAAACTTCTTGTTATTGTGACATTTGTTTATTTATTATTTATTATTTTTTTTTGTGCAATAGCAAAGCACACAGTTGAATTCTAATCTGTAGAGATGTGATGTATTGTCAGTGACTTTATTAAATTTTCCGGGTTTATTTTTATTTGTCATCAGCATGGATAGACATTGAACAATCTTTTGAATCATTTTTTATATCATACAACACAGCACGTTTATCCAAATCATTGTTACTTTATCTAAAAAATTGTTCATCAAAGTTCATCAAAGACAGACTTTATTTCTATATTAAAATATTTTTATACATTTATTAAATTTCTTATTTTTTTTTTCTTTTTTGTGACATGGTTGCTGACTATTCCAAACAGTCACTAGTGCTTTGAAGATTCTTCAACATTTAGTCCAAGTGTGATAAGAACTTGCTACAATTATATATTCATCTACATTGTCAAAAGATTTTTTTTATTCTTACCCTTAATATAAGTTGAAAAAAAAAGGAAATTCTATTGTTAAAATTTTGAATAACACCCTATCTCATTATTCAAACGTACAATATTAAATAAATTTATCAACAATTTTTAAATAATTATTTTGCAAAATATCCAAACATAAATTGATTTTATAATTACATATTTTTTATATTATTATAAAATTTTATATAATTTTATTTCTATTATCGAAATTTTATGGATAAAAAATTACAAATTTAATACATATTGTATCATTTCTTTTAACAAAGTATGAGAGTACATATCAACTCGAAAATGTTTAAACTTATCCCGCATACATGAACAAGTGGACTTTACTGCTTATATACACAAATATACAGACTATGTGAATATACACAGTAAAACTTTCCTCATTTCTAACTTGCTTTTCACATTGTGTAATTAATAAGTGATGATGGCAAGTTGCATATTTATATATGTATCTATGTAATGTGAGCTTATATTTTATATATACTTATAATTATCATTTTAGCTAGCCGTTTTCATTGACCTGTACCCAAAAGTCTGATAACTTTTTACCTACCATATATATTTGTTCTATACTGTCTTTTGATTACTTCACTTTGTGTACATGTTGAATTGTGCTCGAATTTGGACCTCACTGTTCATTGTCATGATTGAGTCTGGACTTACAATGCCGATGATTCTTTGTTTTATTTTTATTATTTGTATATTGATTTTTATTTTACATTTTTTACACTGTTTGTACACTCACTGCTTTGTTTATTAATAAAATAAATATATAAATACGTTAACAGGAAATGTTGAACACAAGTCAGGAATTTTTTTTTATTATTGATTTCATATGATTTTTAAATTTAAAAAGTTTCATGTAACTTGTACAGTAGTCAGTACATTAACAGGACAATGGTTTATATTTGTGAATGAGTCTACATTTGGTACATGTTGTCACCCCAAAACCATTTTGCATTTATGATTCTAACTTGTGTCGTATACTGCATAATATAAAAGACATTATAATTGCTTTTTAAAAAATTTAAAAACCAATGTGTTATATATAAATTTATTATATTCATAATTTATCAAATAGTAATATTATCATCATCAAAAAAAATTAAATTTATATACTAGACAAAAAAACTAAACTATTAATATTTAAAAAAAAAAAATATTAATTTGATTTAACATTCAATTTTATGATATTTTGCTGTGTCTTAAATTTATTTTTCATTTTATATAGGTTTTTATTATTATTATTTTTTTTTCTATATTGTTAAAAGCGACTTTCAGAACCCTAGTTGCTACTTTAACGTGATCCTCTCTACCGTTCATTGTTTTTTTGCGCCCTGCAGCACAAAATGTCTTTCCCCTCTCTTATATTCTATATATTTTTCATCTGTCTCAAACGCAATAGGTCCATTTTCCCTTGATCTACAAAACTCTTCTCAGTCTTTTCTGTTACTTTTAAAAGATTTTTCTCGTTGTCACTTGTAGCCCCTTGAGCTTACTTGCAAGCTCTAATCCCGTATAGCTGATTTTCTTTTTTTTTATTTTCAATACATTAGTAAGCCCTACAATAATATGACAAAAAAAAAAGTTGATAAAATATCATGAAAATTAAATTCCAATATCTCTTATTGGTTTTTAGTATTTATTAATTAATTATCAAAATTTATACCAACAACTTTGTCATCGTTATTTTTTTTATTTTGTTGTTTTTCTATTTTTAACTTGCACAAGTAATTCAACTATTCTAATTTATGGACTTGTCAATCATGATATGGCGCAGATTGACTAATGCTCATATCAATTAGCCGATATTTCGTGCAACCTTATCATATAATCAATACTCTAGTAATTTATTGTAAACTATACACATATCTCAACATAACACTTGCTTATGACAACAAGATAATGATAACTGTTCTAATTTTAACTCAACCCATGTACAGTCATTAAATATTTTTTTAATAAATTAATAAGCTTACATAAGAGTATTCTCCTCTTAAATATTTATTTTATTATTTATTCATTTATTTATTTATTTCCCATTAACGACAATGTTTGTGTACTTAAATTTCAAAATGAAAAAGATAAAAAATCCCATTTGAAATGTTTTTTATGATTACTATAAATGTGATGTTTATTTTTTGTCATACGACCCTTTTCAAATTGCGTGTATATAATAATATATTTTTTGAATGTTAAAATAGTGTTTGTCGATCAGTAAATACTTTAACATGGTCATAATTTTTTTTTGTAATGGCGATCAGGCATACCATAGGGATACTATATGTGAAATTACTGGTAGTAATTTGTGGTAACACTTAATTTTGTGAAATTGTATTATAATTATCCTAAATTTTCTAAAGTACATAATCAAATATAATTTAACCAGATGGTGTAAAGTGCTAAATATATAAATCTTGAGTTATACTTTGAATCATTATTTTTATTTTATTTTTTTTTTATTCATTAATGAAAAATTTAAAAAAATATATTCATATACAAAAACTGTCAAAGAGTTGAATGAGTTTTACCAATGAAAGTTAAATAGCTCTTCGTAATTTTGCCTCGTTTTTTAGAACCATCAAAGTGTATAGCACGAAAACAAGAGCTTAATAGGAGAGTAGGGGTGAGTCAATTTTGGGGTGGTATAAAACTCTTCTGAGTATACATACAAAAACTTGAATAATATATATACATATTTATATATAAAACTGTATGTGTGCTTTGTGGCTTGTGACGTAGTTTTTTTTTTTTTTTTTTTCGTTTTTTTATTTTTTCCACCCTTCTTACAACCATGCACACTTACAAAATATATGTATATTTTAACACAAGCATGAGTCATGAAGACTACCATAGTACACATCACGACCTCACAACTATCACAATCATATGTATATATGATTATTTTATTTTTATATATTTTTTTCTTGTTTTTATTTTGTAGTGTTATAAATAAAAAATAGCAACACTATATCAAAAATATAAAATATTAGCAAAATCATCATTTTTTTATTTTTATATATAATTTTGAGTATGTTAATTTTTCTCTTTTATTTTTGAAAATTTAAATTTTTTTTATCAAACAAAAAACTTTGTTTTTCATGCTTTATGTTATTTTATTTTTTTGGATCTTGTGGTCACAAATTTTCTGCCTGGTGTACGTTGAAAAGGTCAGGAATTTTGCGAGTATATATTGTTCAAAAAATAATAAATAAAAAATAATTTAAATGGGGGATAAAACTAGGTGCAATAAAATGGTTTTGCGCAATTTTATTAAATGATAATAAGAAAAGAGGAATTAAAATGCATAAAAAGTAAAATGGTTTAAATGAAAAATTATTCAAAAAAAAAGTGAAATTTTTCTATCAAACTGACGTTAAAACTTTTTGAATAAAGCGAGTCTCATGAATTTATAAATTTTCATTGAGTTGCGATAATATATTATATAGCTATATATATTTAAATTTTATATTTTACCAATTTTCTCACAAATTATTGGTCATTTTTCGTGTTCCTTGAAAACACATATGTGTTGAATAAAATCCTATAGGGTTGATGTCGGCAGCTGTTGAGACAGAGAGGGATGAATGTTGTGAAACAAATTACATCATTATTGGCCTAGAGGAAAAGTGAAATTCACTGTTAGTAAATATCGCCTGAAGATGGGATATATTATAGCACATACCTAGTATTATATTCGATAAAGGGCGTTATCTTCAAACGATAACGACCGTTCGATCAAGTTCAGTAGAAAAAAAAGAAAAAACCGATTGGCAAAAAATAAAATAAAATAATACTATAAGTAAAGAATAAACGAAAAAATAAAAAACAGAACAAAAATAGGATGACTTGGTTATTTTCTTAAATGATCCAAATGAGAAAAAAAAGGGATATGTTTGAAGGTCGTGACTGTCGCTTCCGAAATAGGATATACAAACGTATTAGGTCACGTTTTTGAGCGTATCAATATTATTTTCATCTATTGTTAACGTTGCATATTGCAATTTTATTTCAACTATATGATACTTGGATTTATTCCAATAAAATTTTAAAACTACCCTGCATTATAAAAACACTTGGAAATTTATCGAAAAGAAATAAATAATTTATTTTATTTACAAAATATATGAAAAATTTTATTGTGACTATTTGACTTTGAACTGACCGTCAATAATTTTTGTTTTTTTTTTTTTGAAAAATATATATTACTATTTGTTAAAAGATGAATGTTTTTCAATATCACAACAAAGACCGAATGAGTCATTCGGAGTTTGCCCAATGCAGTTGCAAGTGTTGCGTAACAGGGAAAATAGTAGGGAGAATTCAAACGATCGATGTTTGCAAGTGCGGGACACCCTCTATATATATACAAATCCAGATTAATGCTTTTCATGATGCTGCCAACGTACTGTATAATTTGGCCCAAAGTCTGCTTGACTATACTATCAAGTTTTTTTTTTCTAAAACTGATCCAACACATGTTTCTAAAATCAGTCATGGTCAGTAAAAAATAAAATAATATTTAACACATATATTCATTTTTTTGAATATAATATTTACCAATCAACATTTTTTTTTGTTATTTGAAAAAAATTCAAATTTTATTAATTGAAAATTTATTTATATATTTATTTATTTTTATAGTAAATTTTTTATGATTTTTATTTTATTTCAATAAAACAAAAAATGAATATTCAGTGGAGACAATAAAAAAAAAACGCTAACATAGCAAAATGTAGTTTTTCATGTCTAGATAGTCTTCCCAATTACCATCAACTAGAAACTACATTTTTTCACTTCGTATGTATGTCTACATGTGCGTACATTCAACTCCTTTTTTTTTATTTTTCATTTTTTTCATCACCAAGTATCATCTACTACGACACGTACTTCATGTGCGTCTCTACTCTCACCCATTCGTTTTTTTTTTTTATTTTTCACTTTATTTTTTTATTTATTTATTCTTTCTCTTCTTTTCATATAGATACATATATCTTCTCGTACATCCTAACTAATGAAACACAAACGTGCCTCCAAAACATGGGAAACCTCATGTTTGCTTTGTAAAATTGTAATTTCAACGCTTCTTGGTTTCAGTTTACAGTCACATCAACTTTCACATGACAGAATTCACGAAAATGTAAAAGCTTTCTCATTCAATTTTCATATGCCATCACAATTCTAGCCGATCAAAATTCTTATTTTATGTTTTATTCGTAAAATTTAAAATTTTTATTTTAATATTTACATTTCTATTTTCAAAAATCCATTTTATATTTTTATATTTTTTTTTTTGATTGATTTTACTTTTTTTAGTTGATATTTTATTTTACTTTTATTCGTATTATTTTCTCTTGAGAAAAAAAGGAAATAAATGAAAAAAAAAATGACTTCAAATCCCAACATTTCTGAGAGAAGAGAGTAACGTTTAGGAACCGGCGATCCGCAAAGCGTGTAAATGTTGGAAGCTATATATGTCTATATGTGGGGGACGTGATGCGAAAGTCAGTAGAGTGGTTCTATAAATCGCTTAATCGCTGCTTTTTACGGATCACGTAATTTTAACAAAAATAAAAAAAATTACGAATGAAAAAAATACATATAAATAAATAAATACACTGATCATCTTTTAAAACTGAAACTCAAGTCAATGCAAAAAAAAAAAGAAAATAAAATTCTTTTTTTACAATTAAAGATACATCTATTAAATATGACAGTTTTGAAAAAAAAAAATTTCAAAAGTTCTAATAGCATATATATATTACATACAAATTAAGTCAGTTTATAATGATGAACAATTTTTTTTTTTTTTAATTTTTTAATACCAGTTTAATGAGTGCTAGTAGGTTTTTCAGAATTAGGTCAGTAAGTTTATATAAATTTTTTCCCATCAATTGAAAGAAAAAGAAAATTGTAGAAAAATTAATTTACGTATGTATATTAAATTTATCATTAATTATAATTTATAATTATATTCAAGTAATAAAATTTACGTCAGACAGCATTATAATAATTTGTAAGTTCTTCAGACAGAAATAAATTGATACTAAGGTGTGGATAAACATAGAAGATGATGAGACAATATTATCTTGTAAAGTGTCGTAAAAATTGAAGGGTAAAAAGGGTTGAGGGTAGACGAACGAAATATAATTTTGTGAGATGAGTAAATGAAGAAAGATACCCGATGCCGAGTCAGGTTATCGAAGAAAATTGCCACACGGTGTCGCGTTTTCGTTCCACATAATTCTTCCCATCGTCTACATACCCTTCTCTACTTTTCAACATACGCAACATCAAACTAGATTTTATATTGGATACACTCTGTTTGAGGGTTGCAATCACAAATTGACGATAGATGTATAATATTCTATTAAGGCCTTTGACTCACTTATCAAAATTGTTCTGATAGTTTTTCAATTAGTAGCTACAATATTGTTGTATATCAAAAACATCCAAACAGTACTACCAAAAGAGCAAAGCAGTGATTATTTTTTATTTGCAGTTGTTCTTTTAATCGGCTTTGATATTATGAAAAAACAAACAAAAAAATATCGACAAACGAGGAAATTTGAATGTAGATTTATAAAGAGCTTTCATCGACAATTCCGGTGATCTATCAAAAATTGTATACGTCAAATTTTCACCACTGTAATATGTTATCATGATCAATCTTCATAATGCTGAAAAGTTTCAACAATCATAATAACACAAACTTCCTAAATTATATACAAATGAAGCCTAAATTTCTTTCACAGTTTTTAAACTTAACTTGGGAATTTCAAGGTTCATTTACCAATTTTATATCATCAACACTTTATTATCACTAGAAAAAAAAATTGAATCGTTGATTAAAAATTATCCGGGACAAAATTGAGTGGATACAAAATTAAAAATTTAATGTATTTAAATTCTTCAAGTTTATTAGATTTTTTTTTTTTTTTTTTTGGAACTTGTATGCGAACATCAGGGCAGCTTTGTAGCTTTGATCAGAACAGTAATATTGATATTGTGTCATTGTTGACGATTGCTATTTTTCATTAAATAAAATTCTCAGTACTGACCAATGAGCTACCTCGATATTTAAATCAATCAATAAACAAATAATAGCTGATACTATACATATATATTCATGATTTTATATGCTAATAGTAAATCATTAGAACAATCGAATCCGTAAACGTTGTGATGATGAATCAAGACAGACTTGTCTATCACAGTGCAGAGTTTGTATACCCCTATTCTAATTAAGCTGCTTCATAAACATAGCTTGGTAGGATCACTGTAGGGGTTAGCTGTGCTCGGTTCATATATCAACCCCTCCAAAAAACATTTCTTGTCTTTCTCAACAGGGTATCTCATATATATGAGTATAACGCAAACAGCAAAAGATACTATTTGTCACCCTCTCCTACACTCCCCATGAAGTTGATCAAAGTTCTTGCCATTCAGCCAACTTTTATTTTCCAATGGGATTCTAGTTATGATTGAAGATTGAACTTGGACGGTCACTGAAATGCAAATATAGAAGATTCTATACTAGTATATCTACAAAACTAAGATGTGAAAGTTTTATTTATAAATTATATTCAACTGCTGACTTGTGAATTTCATGACTTATCAATTCTTGAAATTATTAGACTTCGCAATTACTTTACAAATAAAGGTGAAATGAAAATACAGTGTTAAGTGAAATAGCACCAATCTAGATAAGACAATGTAGTTCAGTCGATTGGTTTTGTTTGAACGTCTACGAAATTTAATGAAAGTACATGTGCGAGTCACCTTTTGTAACCAATTGGATTAAAACTAAAAAAGTTGTGTTCAATATACCTGTCGACAAAAGATACATCGTCTTGGTAATAAAACAAAAAAAACGAAAAATTGAAAATTATTTTTTATATATAAATCACCCTAGTTAAGATACTTTCTAAATTTCTACAACCCCTTGTAATAAATTTCAACATAATCAAAGTATGTAAAAGCTTAATTGAATTCATCTTAATGATCAGTGCACTCAATCTTTAAACAAATACATATTTTAATTTTTCTTTATATTTCAAATTCTGACTATATTTTATTTTATTTTATTTTTTTTTGAATCGGGATGTATGATATGCACGTGGTGAAAATATTATCCAAGTTTGTCTCAGGGGCTTTCTACCCTTCTTCATTGGGGGATTTTCGTACCCTTCATTCTCAGGCAACACAGAAGAGGCGTTTCTATGTTTTTTATATAGTCTTCTTGTGGCGTCCGGGGTGGTCTATCCCAAATTCGATAACAGATCTTTTGGAAAATTTATGTTCGTCGTGTTGAAGATATTGTCGAGAGCCTAAGATGTATATCATCATAAACAGTTTTTTTAATTTTTTTTTTCTCTGTGATTTTTAAAAATTTATTCAATGGCATTTTGCCAATTGAAACGACAAAAATTTTTTAATTATAGATAAAATTTTGTTTGCTCAATCTAAAATGCAGTGTTACTTTAATTTTTTAAATTACATCAGTAGAAAATATTTATAGACAATCTCCCCCTTGAACATACTCATTACTCATCATCTCATTGACAATATATTATACATACACTGTTATCATACAAAAGTTATTTACTTTTCTTCATCTGTCACTATTAATTTTCCTTGCTAGGGATGTAGTCTGACCACATACAGGCATTTTCACTCAACCATATACTTTTTCATGATTACCAACACATTTTCATGCAATATCAAATCGATTTGCAATTTGAGCTATATCAAATTAGCTATCAAAGTCACTTTTTTTTTTTTATATATCATCAAAGCAATTTTTCTGTACTTTTTTGTTGTTGTTTTTAACTTTTTTTGTTTTTTTTTCTTCGATATATATTTTGCAACAGTGAACCCTTGTCAGAGGACTTTCAATTATGAACTAATTACGACAGCAACATATACGCCTGGATAATTACACAAGGTGACATCTGCCAGATCCTATATGTGTTTCATCCAGGATTTGGCATATAGGTGTAGTTTGTTGTTAGCAACATGGACCATGTGGTGTTATAGCCAATCGCAATACATATACATATTGTTAGTTAGAAAGGGTCCTAAATGTATTTTATATGAAGGCAAGGCTAGTGTGATAGTTGAAAGGGTCCAGGTCTTGTCTCATCATTTTGAAAATAACTGTACCAATTGAAATGATAAATAAAGAGGGAAAGAGAAATAATAATAATAAAAAAAAAGATATATGAGATAGCTTGGACTTTGTGTCGATTAAATTGCGTCAATGCTTTGTATCATCATTTCATTGACGTGTTCATAACATCATTGTTATCAACACCATAGTAGACAGCATCAAGTTCCACATCGATAAACAAAAACATTCGGTAGAATAATTTACTGTTCATCATCAATGTTTTAAATTTATGCATTATTTATTTATTTAATATTTTTTTATTTTATTTTATTATATATATACTTGTATTAATATGCCAACATAAAATTTAATATATTAAAAATAATATTTATATTGACATCGGTTTTATATACTCTTGACTATGTAATTTTTATTTACCAGTATCAAGGTAGTATATGTACATATAATGTTACTCGTCGTAGTTTTGGCCTGTTAACTTTTGTAATAACAACGTCGTAAACTAAATCGACTGAACCCACACGAATGCCACACAATGCTAACCCAATTGCAACATTATATTTAATTAAAGTAATATATTATATTAATAGCGATTATTTTTTTAAAAAGCCATATAATTTTTTTTGGGTTTTTAAAATAATCATAAACTGATTTTCATTTGACATTAAAATGCAAAAAAAAAAAAAACAAGTTATTTGGCACATATATTTCAAAGCACAGAATAAGTGAGGATCACTCACTCGTCCTATGCCGAGAAGTATATGCGCCAAGCATATGTTATCAATGGAATACCGAAGAAATATATTTATTAATCTCAAGTGAGTCAATTGAGGTAATAAATGCCTCAAACATATTTTATCAATACTATATATTGAGTTTGAACTGAAGACCTTAACATCCTAGACAGGTAGTATTTGAGCAGTCAATTATTTTTATGTTTACATATTTGTACTAACTGTAGTTCATTATAAAGTTAAAAAACAAAACATTTTTAAGACAGTTTTACATTAAGTTACGACAATTTCAATTATATTCATTTATATAATTATTTTGGTTTATATGTATGCAACGTATAAATATTTTTTTTTTTAGTTTAAAAAATTCTCAATGCGTTTCTTTTCTCATAAACATATATATATTTAGTTATTTCTTCATGTTGGAAATACGATACAAGAAAATTTAAAATAAGGGTGAGGAAAAAGCGACTCGCTTGTGCATTATATGGTGAAATTTATTCTCCCTCTGACACTCGACTCTGATGTTGAAAGTTGCAAATACCCCACAAGTTTTTCATGTACAATTCACGACTAGGCGAATATGTTTGATAAAAGTATCGATACTACTTGTGTTTCAATGAGGGTTGGAATTGTTTTTATTTTTTATTTTTTTGTTAAAATTTTACATATCTACATTGACTATATTTATTAATAAAAAAAAATTTCAGGATTTATATTTTTAAAAATAAATATTCAAATAATCATTACAACATGTGCCATCACTTTTCAACAAATTTTTTTACAATCATATCACCAAAATATATACGACATCATTCTCAGTCTGTTTTCATTCCAGTTCCATTCACGTGACCAAAATTTCAAATAATAAATGACAAATATACTTGAAAACATGAACGACATCTTTTAGATATAGATGATGCACATAGTGGCCTGTTTGTGTGTTACACATATAATATAACTTGTATATGAAACTTTAGCCCTCTAAAACCCTTGGTTCTTATGCTACACAACCATCACCAAAACCTCCTCCAGCATATAACGAGCTGCGTGACCTGCATAATAATCATTACCCCTCGTTTCTATTTAGTTTGTTCCCCATAAAATCATATATCGTATTCATGTAAATTATTCACTTTATCTCATTATAATAATAATTAATTTTAACATATATACATTACAATAAATAATATTCTAAATAATTAAAATCAATCAAAAATAAAATATTATTAATAACAAAGAGTTGTAAATTAAAAAAGTTTAAAATTGTCAATGATTGGCTGTTGAAGGGTGATTTTTCTACTGTGCTTTTTTTATATGCGTATACATCTACCAGTAGCAAAAAGATACACTATCATATGACCCTGGGGATTGTTAGTAGAATATACACCCCTTGTGGCCAGTGTATGTGCTCTTGAAAATTTAGAACCCCCCTATTGCTTCCTCTTTCCAATGCAAAGTGAGACGAGGGGGTTTATATAGATTAAAGTCCAACCCTTGCGTACAATGACCTTACTCGTTTTTTACTCTACTTGTCTTTTTTCAACCGCCCATCCGGATATCTCTGACGCCGAGTTGGGTTAAAAAGCTCATGAAAAAGTGAGTCATAGTTCTATTAAAAAACTAAAAAAAAAAAAATAAGAAAACAAATGTTACACAAACACAAACAAATACACAAACAAATATACGTTTTTTTTTTTATTTTTATATGTGAAATAAAAAAGAAAAAAATAAATAATACATGAAAAAAAAAACTAGGCTAAATTTTTGTACATTCATTGTGACACTGGTCTAGCACACATGGAACATAAATTTGTAAACATGTTTTCGTAAATTTCCTACCCGGAAATTGAAAAAAATTTTTTTATTTTTTTCTATACAACTATGAATTATTATTATCATTTTTTTTATTTATATTTTTATTATCATTACTTTTGGATATCAAGTTATGGTACAACAAAATTTTGTTTGTAACTTTTAGTATTTGACATAAAACTTTTGATATATATACATTTTGTGAATATGACTGGACACAGGGTCGTTACGTGCTGGGTTTTTATCTCTGATAAAAATACTTGAATTCAAAAATTCATCATGTAACATTTATAAATCTTTTTTTAAAAAAATTTAAATTAATTTTATTTACATATATTTAACTAATGGCTTTTGTAATTGTTATTTGTTTCAGGTAAATTTTAATTATAACAATTGAAACGAGGATTTTTTAAATTACGTGAGTAGATAAATTTATTAACTACCCTAAGCGAGACGTGATCTCTTGACTTTACGATTAAAAATGATGGGCCTTATTACGCCTGACCCGTACAAAAACCTTTTCAGATGATATTAAAAAACAAAAGCAATTTCACCTTTGATCATCTTGGATTACTTTTTTATTTATTCATTTTTAAATAATTTTGATTATGAGATTTGGTTGATCCTATTTGAAATTTAGTTGGATGCTTTTGATCCATTGAATTTTTATTTTTAGATTAAATTCATACTCACAGTTAATGCTACATATTGCTAATTGTTTCACTTGAATGACTGCGATTAATCTAGTCGTTAAAATACTTTTTTTGTTTCTATTTTTACTGGTAAAGTTTTTCATTAATCATTGGAATTTTTTTTTTTTTAAATAACACGATGTGTCTTTAATAGTATTCAGAAAATATTAATATCAGAAACATCTGCTATATAAAAGATAGGCACTTTACAAACTTTTGTGATCCTTCTAACTTTAAATATTTTACTTTTAAAGTGAAAATATTTTATATTGATAATAATAGTCATAAATAAAAATACGTAATTTTTTTTTTAGTATAAAATTTATTTTTTATTTTTTTTTAATAATGAATGCATAAAATTGGAGTGACTATAATAACTGTGATGTTGGTTATAGCTCGATGATATGAGAAAATAATTGCACAGTAGTTTACCCTTGTGTGTCACCAAAGTACAAGAGGGTTGAGTTGTTGAAAAATTTACGATCTAAAAGATAGAAGGAGATGTTTCTCCCTCAATCCAAAATCTATTCTTTGGTCAAGATTGACCTTCCATTCTGATTTTTTTTCTTCTCTTGTGGTAGCTTCTTTTTTTTTTTTTTTATTTTTTTATCGACAACTCCTCCAGTTTTATTTTTTTTTTTTTGGTGATTCAATTCAATATTTTTCGCAACTTTGCAGATTTACAAAGGATCGAGTAAAATCATTTTTCCGCAATAGTTGTATCAAAATAAAATTTCAAAAGAGAATTTTCACAATTCAAAATACATTGCGTGTTAAGCATACATCTGATAAAAGTATATTCTCTCTGGAAAATAATTTTTTTTTACTTAATATATTGTTGAAAATTTATTAAATAAACCCAACATACAGTAGAATAATAAAATGTTGCTATTTTTCGTAGACAATGAAAAATAATTTACTAAAAAAAAAAAAAAAGGACCACATCACTTCATTTTGTAAATCTTACTGCGCTCTGTGCACACAACGAAAAAAAAAAATAAATAAAAGTCCTTGCTGCATAAAATAGTCGTTAGCTATATTTTTTTCAACTTTTTATCTTCAATTTACGAATGGAAAAATGTCACAGCCAGATTTTTTAATTTAAAAAAACTCGTGGCTGCGATAAATATACAGATATATATAAAGCATCAGTCTCATGAACAAAAGAAAATATATGGTTGGCTTTCTTTTATAACGAGACAATCGTCCATGTCAAAAATAGGGAGATTTTCATAAAAATATATTAAGGAATAACCGTGAATCCGTTTGGTTCTTCTTTTTTTCAAATGGTAAATGATAAAAAAATACCAAATACAAGGTAAGGGGAGGTCATCTCAGATGAAGAAGAAGCTATAATAGCGTTTCAATTTAGTGTTATATGAGCGAGTCTTTCAAGTTGAATATACGGGTTGAAGGATTCATCGTCCTGAAAGTAAAGAAATAAAAATCAGCAAAAATGAGCTAAAGCTCTTTGTGTGTATGTGTATACAGAAAAAGCTCAGTAAAATCTTCTTGTGAACTATGAATGGCACACGACGAAGACGTTTACACTTCCGCGAAAAGGACTTAGTTGTTTGACGTTTTTTTTCTCTACTCACGAATGATGAAAAAGAAAAAATACATCATACAAATGATGCCATGCAATATGTCTATATATATACATAGAAAATATCAAAGATTCGCGGTCGTACAGACATTACAGTTCACATATATGTTAAAAGCATCATACCAAAATAGGGTTTTTTTTTTCTGAAGACAATTTTTTTTATGCTCAGTATTTTTTTAACTCTTCTTTATTTTTTATACATTCCAAGTTTATGTAAATTCACGAGTGTATATTTTTTGTTTTTTAAAGATTTTTTTAAAATTCTGACTTGTGATTAAAATGTTCATTTTTCATTCAAAAATAAAAATATAAATGAAAGTTTTCATTTTCTAAATAATAAAAAAAAGAAATTAATTGTCTGAAAAAAAAAGAAAATAATTTTGATATACCGAACTAATTTAAAGACAATAAAACATGATGTTATCATATCAAAGATATAACACAGTATTACAAGAACAAAGAAGATTCCATTAAAAAAATTTGCAGTAAAGTTTGTTAATATTAATCGCAGTAAAGATTAATAATGGAATTCTATAAATTCTTTCCCCTTTATTCTTTTTGTCTTATTATTTATTTATTTTTTTGGTCTTTTTATCATACTGTGGTCTGGCTGAAACGACTGCTTATAATCCTGTAGTGGTCAGAAGATGAGAAGTATGCATCATATCCCTGACTCACCCCAACAAAAGATAATAATTTTAGCAAAAAATAAAAAGCGTAGCATTTATCGTTCATATTATTCTCAGCATGCGACCAGTTGTACAAACATTAATGACGTCAGCATTTTATCGGTAATAGAGATATTTTTTTTTTTTTTCAATAAAAAGGTCATCATGATAATCCCAATATGTCTGGAATTTTTGTGTTTGAGTAATCTTAAACACTCCAGGGGTTTCTATTTGTCAGCGATATATAAATAGAATATGTCACAAGTGTTAATAAAGAAAGAAATTAATAGTTCAATAAAGAGAAAAAAAAAATTTTAAAAGTAGAGCAAATAAATTGGAATAGTATAGAAAAGTTAACGAAAACATGGTCAATGCCGGTGACAGGTTTGACTAGCAACATTTAAAGTTTTTTTTCAATAAAACGTAATGTTTTTTTTTGTTTGTCATGGCAATGACATGTCAAATCCACTATGATATTTTGCTAAAAATAATAAACCACATTTTTTTATGTTAAAGGTACTTTTCATCATTTTTTTTTTTTTTTTTACATTTAAATTTTGTTTTCACATGATGGATTCATGACTTTAATAACATTTCAAAGTTCATTTTTCAATTACCAATCATCTTGTTTGTCAACTCATTAAAATTATTAAAGTTTTAAAATTTTAATTTATAGCTTTGAAGTATCACTAACGTTAAATTATAAAATTTCTGAAACTTTTTGACTCATTCGATTTATTTTATTATTTATAGTCACACAAAAATAAATATATCTTTGTATTTAAATTCAATACTTAATAAGAATAATTCAAACTTAAAATTTGATGAAATTAATGTTTGACTGAGTAAGAAAATTTGAATACTGTATTAAATTGTATTGAATAATTTTTGCGTTTTGATATACTTTAAACTAAACTGTAACCTTCAAAATGAGACAATATTTTCGGAAAAGGTGTTTTTGCTTAAAGAAAAATTTATTAAATTTAAATTTAAAATACATTAAATAAATTATTTTCATGTATTTTGAAATTTTATTGGACTTTGAAGCAAACTTCTATCTCCGACTTAGAGTCATCTCGGTAAAAATAAGACGTTTCCGTAAAAATAAATTTTTCCAAATCAAAATTTTATAAGATTATGATTGGATTTAATTGACAACAATGAAAGACGTTGTTTGCAATTATTAAATATATTATTTCTATTCATTTTAAAATTTTATTGGACTTCGAAGCAAACTTCTATCTCCGACTTCGAGTCATCTCGGTGAAAATAAGACGTTTCCGTAAAAATAAATTTTTCTCGGTTAAAATTTCATAAGATTAAGATTGAATTCAATTAACAACAATGGAAGACGTTGTTTGCAATCATTAAATAAATTATTTTCATGTATTTTGAAATTTTATTGGACTTTGAAGCAAACTTCTATCTCCGACTTAGAGTCATCTCGGTAAAAATAAGACGTTTCCGTAAAAATAAATTTTTCCAAATCAAAATTCTATACGATTATGATTGAATTCAATTGACAACAATGGAAGACGTTGTTTGGAATCATTAAATATATTATTTCTATTCATTTTAAAATTTTATTGGACTTTGACGCTAACTTTTATCCCCGACTCAGAGTCATCTCGGTAAAAATAAGACGTTTCCGTAAAAATAAATTTTTCCAAGTCCAAATTCAATAAGATTATGATTGAATTCAATTGACAACAATGGAAGACGTTGTTTGCAATCATTAAATATATTATTTCTATTCATTTTAAAATTTTATTAGACTTTGAAACAAACTTCTATCTCCGACGTAGAGTCATCTCGGTGAAAATAAGACGTTTCCGTAAAAATAAATTTTTCTCGGTTAAAATTTTATAAGATTATGATTGAATTCAATTAACAACAATGGAAGACGTTGTTTGCAATCATTAAATAAATTATTTTCATGTATTTTGAAATTTTATTGGACTTTGAAGCAAACTTCTATCTCTGACTTAGAGTCATCTCGGTAAAAATAAGACGTTTCCGTAAAAATAAATTTTTCTCGGCTAAAATTTCATAAGATTATGATTGAATTCAATTGACAACAATGGAAGACGTTGTTTGGAATCATTAAATATATTATTTCTATTCATTTTAAAATTTTATTGGACTTTGACGCTAACTTTTATCCCCGACTCAGAGTCATCTCGGTAAAAATAAGACGTTTCCGTAAAAATAAATTTTTCCAAGTCCAAATTCAATAAGATTATGATTGAATTCAATTGACAACAATGGAAGACGTTGTTTGCAATCATTAAATATATTATTTCTATTCATTTTAAAATTTTATTGGACTTTGACGCTAACTTTTATCCCCGACTCAGAGTCATCTTGGTGAAAATAAGGCGTTTCCGTATAAATAAATTCTTTCAAGTTAAAATTTTATAAGATTATGATTGGATTCAATTGACAATAATGGAAGACGTTGTTTGCAATCATTAAATAAGTTATTTTCATGTATCTTAAAATTTTATTGGACTTTGAAGCAAGCTTCTATCTCCGACTTAGAGTCATCTCGGTGAAAATAAGACGTTTCCGTAAAAATAAATTTTTCCAAATCAAAATTTTATAAGATTATGATTTGATTTAATTGACAACAATGAAAGACGTTGTTTGCAATTATTAAATATATTATTTCTATTCATTTTAAAATTTTATTGGACTTTGACCCTAACTTTTATCCCCGACTCAGAGTCATCTCGGTAAAAATAAGACGTTTCCGTAAAAATAAATTTTTCTCGGTTAAAATTTTATAAGATTATGATTGAATTCAATTAACAACATGGGAAGACGTTGTTTGCAATCATTAAATAAATTATTTTCATGTATCTTTAAATTTTATTGGACTTTGAAGCAAGCTTCTATCTCCGACTTAGAGTCATGTTGGTGAAAATAAGACATTTTGGTTAAAATAAATTTTTCTAAGTTACAACTTCATCGGATAATGATTGAATTGAGTTAACAACACTGGAAGACAATGTTTACAAGTGTTGTATTAATGATATTTTTCTATAAGATTTTGTTAGACTTTGAAGAAACGGCTGAGTTCCAAACCAGTGTCAGTCTTTCAAAAATGGGGTATTTCAGTTGAAAACAAATTTTGTATATTTTCAGTTTAAATTTTATTAAACTGATGACATGTGTACTTTTTATATACAGAGAAAATATAATAAATCCTTTAAAAATCTTAATTAAATATATATTAAACTTATGCAATTAATGCTGCACAAAATTCAATTAATATTCATAGGAATCTGGATTACTAAAATTTCCATAAATTTTTTTTGAATGTTGAGTGTTTTGCCAGCAGATATGCAAATAATTGTTATACATATGACAATCGGTCGGTTGATCGGATAAAGGGGTTTGTCTTGGGGATAGTTGTAGTTCTATAATTTAAACTATAATCTACATTGCATAGTGTACATATTTTATTAAACTACCAACATCTGGTTCTGGTTCACATGTTGTGTCAGCACTTTAATATTTATATACCTATAATATCATTATAAATTTTCTTTGATATTTATTTATGAATATATATTTTTTAGTATAATATTGTTATTGATGTCAATTAATATTTTCTCTTTGTCAAAAAAAAAATTTTTTTTCTGGTCCAAGGGTCAATATTTGAACAACAAAATTAATGGTATGAGTTATGTGGGTCTAGACTGTTTTCTCTGTTTTATCAAATACGTGTTTCATAGCAATGATATGAGACCAACAGACCGCATTATATATATATTCGAAAAAAATCATATCATTGAGCATGCGCTTGATGACAATAATCAATTATTACACATCAGAAAAAATTACCAAATAAATCAAATTTACTTTTGCCATCTCATTTACCAGCTTTTTGTTTTCAACAAGTATATTCTTTTTATAGTTTTATATAGTTTTTAAATATAAATAAATATGTCCCATTACTTTGAAAAAAAAAGGTAAAATATTTATAAAAAAACATCGTATGAAATTCTTTGCTTCATTTCATATCTACCCTCTTTAGTATATAGTGTATACTCTTGAAGATCCAATACCAGAAATATTTACGAACAATTTTGAGATATTTGCACAAGGCTTTTGCAATTGAATCCCATTCCATAATTTTACCCTTGCATATTGAGCTTTTATTTTTTTTTTTTTATTTCACCTTAAAGTGATTTAAAAAAAAAAAAAAAATGAATAAATAATTTTTATTACTAAATTCACAAGTAAAATGTATATAAAATTTTTCAAGTGTGTTAATAAAATATCTAAAAATGCAATTTTATTTTTCTACTACTTGACTTTAATTTGAAAGAGAAAAAAAAAATATATATATAAAATAATCATTGTGTTTAACAAAGATTTTACAAGAATTGCTGCTACGAGCCAAGAAAATTGTGCTTTCAGAAATTCTGAGAGTTTTTTTCGGTGATGAGAAAAGAGACTTGAAGCATCACGTCTCATTGGTTATATTAGTCTTTGCGTTTAATTTTTTTTCTTTTTCATTTTTGGAAATCAGGCAGAAAACTTGGTTGCTAAAGCTTCTGGCAAGTCTGATCCAATTTTCCTATACACAAGAGTCAGGTAATTTGGTAAACCATTTAGTTGGTGCGTGTCTATTTCCATTCTTCTCGTTTACTTGATATTTCTAGTGGTCCCGAGTGATATGGTGATGGTGTAGGACTTAGTGTACCCTATGGCAGTTGTAGCATACAAGTAATGAAATATAAGGCAACCCCTTTTGCTAATTCTAGGGCCAATTACGTATATGCTAGTAGGTTTTAGTATTGGATCATCATCTTTTCTTGTCGCTCTGTTCATCTGGTACACTAAAGAACCAATCCATCCTTGAGAATACAAGCTTTTTATTATTACTATCATTATTTTTTATTATTATTATTCTCATTCATTTTTTTTTTTTTGTTGATTTTGAAAGTCTCGTCGAGAACATGTATAGGAAAACCAGCTATTTCAAAAAAGACCTTTCTTCCCTCTTCCTATTCATCCTTAATTCCCATATATAAAATTGTATTTTTTTTTAAAAGCAAGAGAAAATAATTTTTTTTATGCTTGTGTCCTCCCAGTCATTATTGTTATTATTACAAAATAATGGAGAAAGTACAATGGTTCGATGCTCCTTTATTTCTCATCGATTACAATTTTTTTTTCTATATACTTTTATTTTGGTCATATTTTTTCAAGTTCAAGAAAAAAATAGGTGCTTTTATATTTTTATTAAAAATGAAAATTCCTACTTTAGGTAATCATTGAAATAGCAGAGTTTTTTTCCTTTCTTATATTATTATTTATTTTTTTTTTTTTGTATTGAATTTTAGATTTAGAGTAGTTGAAAACACTTCAATTCTTTTTCCTAATGTATTGTAGTTGACCCTGAACTCTATTTTCTTTAGCTCGTTTTATACATCGCCCAAATTTACCGGTATTATTCTTCCTCGGACAGCATCTTCAATCTTTAATTCTTGAAGGATATTTTTTCTTTTTTCTTACCCAGTATTTCTGTGATTTTACTGTAGTGAGTTTGGAATAGATGTTATACGTTGGGTGAAATATATATATTTATATGTTTAAATGTATATATATATATTTTAAAAGGAATGGTTTGAATAGATGAAGATGAAGTTGGTTTTTGTGGTAAATGGTAAAGAATTGTGTAAAAGGGATTTTCATTTGTGGCACAACTTGCTGAAACTAAATTCTTGGTACAATGGCAAACCTTCTGTCGGCAAACTTTAAGTGAGAAAAATTTATTCACCGAACTCGAGATAGGTCATTATCATATGGTAACAGTGTTAATTTACCATGAATCTAACGTAGGTTTACTTTTTTTTTTTTTAAATAAAATGAAAAGAATAATATTTTTTTTTTCGTTAAAAATATATACTTTTTTTTGTCTTGTTTGTTCTTTACTTTTTGTTTTGTTTGCGTTAAAAAAATTAGTTTCCATTTCAACAATTTTAATTTATACTCAAGCCATATACATCAAACAAAATTATATCATACAAAAAAAAAAATTAAATATAATATGAATATATTTATTCGTGTAAGCATTATTATAACAATGTTGTAATAAATTTAAGAATACTTGAATTGAAAGAAATGTCAGGGTTACATTGAGGAGTGGGAATTTTTGGAATTTCGCTGATGGTGGTGGTCCAAATAGAAGGGAAACAATGCAACAAAATAATTTATCTGCTCCGGAATTTGGTAATTTCTCTTCTAGAACACAGTGAGGTAGAAAAAACTAAAAGTAAAAGAATTAAAAATAAAATTATAATATAACATTATAAAACAAAAAAAAATAATCATCCATATATAAGAAGATAAAATTAAACAAAGAGACAAATCGACCTTAATTTTTTTTCCCTTTTTTTTTGTTTCACAATTTTATATTTTATTATTTTTATTCGTATTTTTAATTGCTTTGTTTATTTTATTGTATATTAGCTCTTTACTAAATGGTGTGGTTCTCACGCGATGAGCTTCGCCAGTTGACTTTTAAATTTTCCAGACTCCTAAAGTTAAAATCGTTACTCCATAAAAAAAAACTACTACTGCTAATTGTGGCAAGCATATTTTTCTTCTTTTTAATATAATGATTCAAAAGATAATCTACAAGGATAAAATATTATTTATAAACAAAAAAAAAAAAAAAAATAGGAAAAATTTGCATGAAAATTAAGAACACAGTTGGCTTTCGTGAGCTATGTATAGTGCCATGATTTTACGCTTTCATGCGTAACCTTTTTGACCTCTATTTTGTATCATGATTTGTTCTATGTTATAGGATCACGCGATTCTCACTTTTTTTCTTCCACCACATTGCTGATATGTTTTAAGATATGTCAGTTATTTTTTTTTTCTTTTAAATTAATTAATATACTTTTATTTCTAGGTCAGTTGATTTTATTCAAGTGGCTAGAATAATAAATAAATTTAATTAATATTCTTTGCTATTTATTCGTCATAAAATTATTTTATTTCACATGAAATTAAATATATTCATATCACATGAAACATTGAGGTTTATTTTTACTCCAAAAATGATCAAACAATTTATAAATATATATTTCTTTCATTTTATATTATTATGTAGCTAAAAATTAATTTTAAAAGATAAATTTACCTTAATTTTTGTAGCATATCTGAGATTTAGAAGTTAACTGAATGATGTTGGTCAAGTGATGTGCTTGCAAGACTTTTTATATAATATAAAATACAATAGAAATAAAGTGAAACTAGAGATAAAATAAAAATAAAATAGTATATATGAGTTTGTAGAAGGGTGGCAAAATGAGATGATATCAGTTATCAAGGCTCTGGGTAAAAGTCGGAAGCAACTCAAACTACTATAGTAATTTGTATTTTGCGACCTAGTCTAATGTTCAAGACAATTGGAAAAAAGCTCAAGTCGTAAAGACTTCGAAAACGTTTTATATTGTTTTTTTTTTTTTTTTTTTTCGATAACAGAAAAACAAAAAATTCGTGTTTTTTTGATATTATTTTTGGTTGAATATTTATTATTTCATGATACTTAAAATATTATATTTATTGCAAATAATAAAAAAAAGCTTTTCACTTGACTGGTTTTTATCAAATGAGCTATTTTTATTTGTTTTATTTTTTTCTTCCGTGTACACACGCATTAGTTCATAGCTTCTTTGTTTACAATCTAAACAAAATCGTAAATTTGCATTTTCATGTTGCGTGCAATGACTAGTAATATTAGTATTTCGATGTTTATTTATTCGTATGATTCGTTGTTATTTTTTAGTGATAAATGTAAAAAATTTTTTATAAACTGATGGAAGAAAATTTTTACCTCTCTTGAGTTTATCATTTTGGTAGTTGAGTTTTTTTTACTTTTTGTTATAAAATTTATTAAATAAATTATTCTATTTGTTTAGGATAAATTTTTGGGGTTTGATCATCTTGACACCCCCTGGAGTACAATTTTTCTTTTAATACTCGACTTCCCCTGTTCATGAAAAATTCTATATTTTCTTTTTATTCACCAACACGCCTCAGTATTTCTTTTCTTACTTTCATTTTTATTACAGTATATACATCTTACAAATCATTTGTCACACTTATATATATATTTGAAATTTTTCTATCATTAGTTATCTCATTAACCTATTTTCTTTTTGATAAATGAAAAAAAGGTTTTATTCAATCAATAGAATTTTTCTTTTATAAAAGTTTATTTTTTAGTTATAAAAAAAGAAATTAAAATAATATGACTAATCGACAAGTTCATTAAAGTACTTAATCATAAAAATATATAATTAGTTGCTTGAGGCACTTTTGAGTCATACAGTAAAAACTTTTTTTTTAAAACAATAGTCAACTGATAAAATAATTTTGCAGCTAATGTAATAAAGTTCATCTTTAAAATTAGCTTTTTACTATTAAATTAGTTTTAATAAAAATAATAATAGATAACAAAATGTTAAACCAGGTTATTAGAATATTAATTTTATTTCTTTCAAAATTAAAAAAAAAATAAATAATGAAAAAAGATACGAATATACTTATTATTCTCTCGGGAAGTTATCGAGTGCTGTTCCGATTTCTTCAAGTATATATGTAAATAGAATGAATGTAATCCCAAAGGGTGTTGGAGACATCGAGGGTGAGATCTATAGAAGATCTATAGAAGTTTGTCTCGACTACTTTTCTATTGCTTGATAACGCCCTTATCATTTGCCAACAGCCGTGGATTGAATTGAAAATATATATTCAAGATTTATTATTTAACATTTTAGTTTATTAAAATCCTTTACAAGTATTGTCACACATGAAAAATTTTTATATTGGAATTCAAAAAAACTAAAAAAAATAAAAAACAATTGAAATAAATCATTTTGACTTCGATTTAAATCCTGTGTTATAAATTAATGCATTCATACAGATATGGTGCTAATAGCGTAGGATTATATTTTGGTCTTGACAATGGGGAAAATAAAGCAATTTAGTGTTAATCCATAACGGGTACTTCAATACTTTGCTGACTCACCCTCAGTAACCCCTCTGCCACCGAGAGGATTCTTTACTCTTATTTTTCAACTTTTATTTTATTTTATTTTTTCTTTCGTATATATATTTTGTTTTAGTAAATATAATACATAGATTGTAACATGTAGCATATAGTACACGAGTTGAGGCAAATGCATAAATCTGTTATATCCCATGGGCACTCCTTTTTTTCCAGGGATTAGTTGTGAGGGAAGCAAATTTCGACAAAAATAAATACGACATTCAAGTTTATATAATAAAAATATAAAAAATCAGCATCATTTTATCATAAACAAACTGTTAAATAATATTTATATAATTTATACTAATTTATATATAATTTTTATTTTTATCTCATGATAATTATAATGGTTGATAATTAAGCTGATATCAGTGTCGATTTGTGTTTTATTGTTTTTTTTTATTTTCTGTGATAGTCAAGGTTACCCAATGGTAAAATAGCATGCAGATACGAGAAAATTATGTAGTCTTTTATGAAAGTCACGAATTCACATAATCATGCATGCATCCTGTATAGCTCATTCCTATTTTGAATCCACTTGCACCCTTGGTCTAGACAACAGAAACCCATAAATAGCATCAGGGCTAGTGGAATTTTGAAACGCGTTACTGAACGTTCACACCATAAACAATATCATTGAAGGTTGGAGAACGACCATCCCATTAGCCATTTGTCCTTATATTTATAACATTTAGGGTTATATGGTTGTCACAGGCTTTTCAACTGAGATATTAGGTATGATTGGAATTTTTGGAATTTTTTTTTAAATAAATTGTTTTCAAATTAAAAATATAATTTAATAAATTATTATTATTTTTTATTTTAAATTAAATTATTAAATTGATGCTATAGTCTTTATGTATGCGTCTCAAGTTTGTCAGAAATTTTGTTGTGTTAATTTTTAGTTTTGGTATGGTGGGAGTAGTGACATTGGCTTTGACGTATTAATTTAAATTTTATTGACTTTAATTGTTTAACCTTGATTAAAGAAAATTTGAATAATATAAATATGTTTTTTGTTTTTTTTATATATCATTATCATTATATAAAAAATAATTATTCATACAGATCATTGAACTTTGATTTTATAATTCTAGTCATGTTTAACCTGGCATAAAAATTTTCATTATAATGATTATTTTCTTATTATCATTAAATAAAATTATCGAAATATATTATACAATACATTCTTGAAGCACAGGTGTTGATTTCTTCGCAAAGTCTTTGAGTCAATTTTTATCACGTAGAGAGAATTATTACCCTGTAGGTACTTTTATGTTTTTCTTTACTTATATGTTTGAAAAAAAAAATTTAAAATGCCATTTTAAAGTTGCATACTAAAATTTTTTACTTGACAGGTAGTTTAAAAACTCTGAGGAACCTTGTAAAATAAAAATAATCATTAAATATTTATAGATATATTCGTTTATTATTTATTTTTCCATCAATAGAAATACAAAAAAGATAATTTTTCATACATAAACTTATTTATTATTTTTTAATTCACTTTTAATAACTTAAAATTTTTTCCTTGATTAATAAAAAAAATAAAAGTGTAATCACTTTAAAATAATTAATAACATTTTTAGTAGTTTTTTTATTATTCACAAGTATTATCTACTTTGGAAGGTGATTGTATTTCATATGATATAGTTTTATTCTTGAAATATTCAAATGTTGTTTCATCCAAATGTTTGGTACGTGAAAACGTCATGGCTATTTCCCGTTGTGGAACAAGATGATTCTGTGGTATACAAAGAATCATCATTAAAGTGCCATTATAATTATTTTCAATAATTTGATGATTAATATTCTCTGTGAATAAAAAAAAAAAAATAATACATCACATTATTTAGTTATTACAAATTATTAACTATAATTTTTATATATTTATTTTTTTCTAACTGAGTATATTTTTAGAGCCTATTTTTTGCCACGAGCCTATCAAACTTGTGTTCTTCAATTGTTGAACATTAATAAGCCAATCTAAACTCTTATTGTTTATCTGATTAATCTCCTTAAAAACCATGACAAAATTTGTTGAATTCGTGTCTACGTTGGCTCTTACGCATTTACCAGTAACAGAATTTGATTGGGCAGGAGTTGATGCAGTCACCCACCATGCACCTCTCAACTTTTTATAAAAAAAAAAGTTAATTTTTAAAATAAATATTTTCACTAACATAGATTGACTTATTATATAATAACTTACATCTTCCAAACTAATTGTTTTTGTATCACCAAATGGTGGACACAAACAATTGCAATCAAAAAACAATCCAATAACACATAAAATTATTAACTTCATTTTAAAATAAAAAAAAATATTTTAAAATTTATTTATATAATTTTATTGAATTTAAATAAAGAAAAACAACTGTTCTTTATGAAGCGCAAAACATTAATGACTACCGAGACATCAGTGTCTTATCTTTTATAATAGCCTCTAGCGTATTGTTTTAAAAAAATATTTATTTTTTTTTCCGCATTTATATAAGCTTGAATAGATAGAATATTTTTATAAATATTTCATCATCATATAATTATGATGTTTCATAATACATCTTTAGTTAAAAACAACAAAACAAGCTTAAAATTGTTTTCATGCTTTATCAACTTCTGATTATTATTATTTTTTAATCGTTAAATTTTATATTCTTTTTTGGTCAATTAAAAAAAATGGCTCTTGATGTTTGATATAAAATTCAATTTATAAAAAAACATTATTAAAAGTCAAAGTAAACATATATACGAGGGTTGTGGTTATCAGGGCACGTGGTTCCATCTATCAATTTAATTAAAAAAACTTCCCACCATTTTTTTTATCTGGTATTTTAGCTTGACCCTGGGATTCTTTTGACAACGTAGCTTGAATTGTGGTTGTTCATTTGAAATATATATGTATATATTTTTTTTAACTTTATAAAGTCAAAATTGGCACCAACTAATTTAGATAATGACAAAATTTTGTCTGAATTAAAAATTTTACTACTTGCATATTATTATATTGAATGGTCAATTAAATATTGCAATTTTAATGCAAGTTAACAAACCTTGGCACATATCCAAAGTTCAATCATATAAAAACCAATTCATATACAATTTTATGACCTATAATTTTATTAATAAGCTGCCAATTTTTTTTAATAAAAAAAAAAACATAAAATTAAAACTTATTAAATTATCTTGATATTGCTTGGAGAGTATATTTTATATTTAAATTTATTTTAAAAGTTTAAAAATCTTGATAGCTCAAGCATAATGTAATAAGCGTAGATTTATGATAACTAGCATCTTATATAATTGTAAAGATGCTTTATTAAATTCATACATCACGTGGTATTAAATATCGTAAGGTTGAATAGACTCCTTTGTCATGGCATCAACTAAATTTTATCGAAATACTGTATACTAAACAACGACCCTTAAAATAAATACTTGAATATAGATTGTCTTTTATCATTTTATCTTTAAAATACTTTTATAAAATTAATTTTTTAATAATGCCAATTACACAATCTTTGATAATCAATTATTCATCAATATTATATTTTTCTGATGAGCTAATAAAAAATTAATGTAAATCAATTGATTAGTTTGTCATCTCGAGCATAACATAAATTATTAAAAAACATGTCATTGATATTTTCATTCATGAAAGATTACTATTGCGTAAATAAAAATAAAAAAACAATAACAGTAGTTGAACTATCTGTAATATTCAATCCTTGAGGCATTTAAATCAATTACAAAGCTTGAGGATCTAAAGCAACACTCTTTCTAACCCTTATTCCTAAAATCGGGGTCCAGCACAAAGTGAATTAATTTGGGGTCAGAAGGAAAGAAGATACCTTGCAACTTGATCACCATGTATTTCTCTTATCTATGTATTTCTGAACTTTCATCATATAGTTTATATGTGTTTAATATAGTTTTCTTGTTGCATTTGTTGCTTGTGGCTATAAAGGAAATCCAATCTTAAATTGAATAATAGATCTGACCAAAGTAAATTTAATATATTATCATTGCTATTTAAATGATTAATTACTTAAAATAATTCTAATTATTATCATCAAATTTTCGTGATCAATGCCAGTATTTATTGTCTATATAAACAAAAATTAATTAATATAAATTTCAATGTAATTTTCTTGTTAAAGTTTTTATTTTAAAAAACACAAAAAGTCACCTGTTTAATTAATTTTAGATGATCAAAAATTGTGTTTAAAATAGTTGAATAATAGTAAAATATAATTCACAAGGGTGAAATGTAAATTGTACATACAGAGAGTAGAATATCACAGTGAACTATCAGTTGGGTGGATAATGTGGTTTACCACATACCCAGTGTTAGGCAGTTCGTGTTGTGGTCAAGCTTCAAAAAGTTTAAAGTCCCCAACGCACTATGCAACATCGTTAGTGAATGGATACGTGTGTTGTCATGGATTTCAATGTCAAATTTGATACGTAGTTCTCGTCAATTATGAATTCACATACAATTGTGTACCCTTCGTATTTAGATGGTGATAGACATGTTTGACAGCCATACTCAAAGCACGTAACGACTGTTCATATTGGTACTTTAACAAATGTATTTTTTTGTAACTAAATTTACTACTCATTTAGTTTAATTGATAATTATTATTCACTGATCATTATTTGGCTTGTAAACAACATGTTACAATTTGTAGAAAAAATAATAAAATTAAATATTTCCTTTTTCATAAATTTATAATCGTAAATTCAAAAATTGAGTTACAGGAAATTTAACTTGAGAGTAATGTTCTGTAAGATATTAACAGTTTTAGTTTCCTCTTAATAAATTCAGTCTATCCTTTGTTTTAGATTGTGTAAATCATTAAATGCTTATCGTTTATCATTTAGAGCCAAAATGTTAAAATATTGTGTTGCATATTAATACAAGGTACAACTCAAGAACATTGTTCAAAGTAAACTATTTTTTTGTAATTTAAAAAAATAATTATTTTTTAACAAAAAAAAGTTAACACATTTCTTTTTTCTTTATCATCGATAATAGCTTTGTTTCCCCTTTCATACATTGAAATTTTTTCAATGAATATTTTTCGAGAACCACTCGCTGACTCACTGAAGAGTCAATTTACTCGACAATCATCTCTCTGTAATCCCCTCACTGAATATTTTTATTATTTTCTGTATGTAACATGAAGTAAATTAAATAACTCAACAATTTCAATATATATATTTATTAGTATCCCTGATTTGTTAATATTGCATTTATTAATAACAACAAATTTAAATTTACCAACTTTAATTATTTTAAATCTCTAAATAAAATACGTTCTATAAAAATTATTTTTTTCGTTAAAAGGGTGACTTTTAATAAACCGGAAATGCATTGTAGGCTACGCTTCAAAAAATGCAAGTATAAAAAAAAAACGAAAAAATAGGACACATATGTAAAAGGACACTGGAATTCAGAGTGCAATGAAAACACGAAAATAAAGCAACAAAAAATAAAATATAAACAAAAAAAAAGACTTGTAAAAATGAAGCAATGGGGGAAAACTTCAATATAGATGGTGAAGCTTGGCTCAGCCGAAGGCAATGCATTGTCAGTGATTACAGTGCGTTTTTATTTTTGCAGTTTTAGCTGAATCCTTCTGGTTTTCATCATATTTATAAAAAAATATATATATATATACATATATTGTATATATACATATATTGTTTTTGAAAATATATTTCAGTAGCGACTGTCACTTCTATTTGTTAGTTATTTCTCATATATAAATTTAAATACAAACAAAAGAGTTATACTTAAAAGCTTAAAATAATGCCACAATGATTTACATTAATCTGCGCAACACGTTGTTTACGAAAACTGACGATACATCAGTACACACACTATCAATTTTGTTAATGGAGATGAGAAACTGACGCATCCCTTTTCACTCCGTTAACGATGAAGAAGTTGGTGTTCCGCGTGGATAGATGGTTGACTCTCGAGGAATCACTAAAGCGACTTAGACGTGACGTTTTTATATACATTGTATATATATATTTGTGTGTGTTTTACTATTCTTGTCTTTGTTTAACGAGTATCTGTATGAAACTAGAAAAGAGATGCTCAATGATTTCTCCAAAACATGGCTATACAGTACTAAAAGAGGTGGAGTCGAACGAGAAACTTCTAAATTCAATTAGCAATCCCTTAAGTACAAGAGAAATGCGAATGATAAAAAACATGGTGTGAGAAACAAATACATGCCCTCTTCAATTTCACTTTATGGATAGAGGGTGATAAGAATGTTTCCCTTTATTCCAATACTACAAATCTGGGTAGACAAATCACAGTATTTCTTTTATTTGTTCTTTTGTCTTTTCATCTATACAAAAATTACATACTTTTTTTCCTCGTTTTACTGAGGTAAATGTGTTTATATATAAAACACACGAAGCATCATTTTTTTCTTCATTTACCTCAAAAATTTTATCAACCCTTTCTGAACGCGCTTGCTTGATGCTTGGCACGCTCGCCCCAAGGGAACTAGTAAGATTATCTTCGAATGATTTAGACGACTTTCACGTACGTGTTATGTTAGAATATATTTTACCTAGAAAATAAAAATTCGTTTAGTTTAAGTCTTCACCACATATATGAGACACCTGTTACCATTAAATTTTTTTTTCTTTCAAATTTTATATTTAGAAAAAAAAAAAAAATGCTTAAAAGAATTACGTAAAAAACAAAAAAATATATGTTTTTTTAAAAATAAAAATTTAATTGTAATATAAGAGTTGGATAAATTTATTTTTTATTGTTTAACCGAGCAGAAAAGTAACTTTATAAAGCTCTTTCTCAACTGGATTTTAAATACTCCATAAATAGGGTTGGACAATTTTGCGAAACTCTAGCTCGTGAACAGCAGGCGGAGACAGGTCGATAGAAGTTTTAATGAGGCGTTCACCGTTATTACGACATTGGGAGATTGGTCCTACTGTACCCAAGATGTTGACTGCAAAACTGGGCTGTACTTATTCGAGATAGAATCCACTTGTCGAACTTTCTTGATCTTAAAACTTGTCGTATAGTACTTGGAATAATTGAGTCCCGTTCAAGTTGCAAAGACCGTTTCTTATGATTTCTCTTGTCCTGTTGAAAACATATACATAAAAACAGTAACAATTTTTTTTTTTCTTATTAAATCATACGTTTTTCTTTTTTTTTTTTAAAAAATTTTAAATTAAAATTATTTCAGATCTTCTTACTGACAATTTTATTTGAAAACTTTTAGGATAACTGCATTTTTTAATTTAAGATTTGTCTTGGGAGTCACTTTGTCAGTATTAATATACAGAAATATTTGAACTTCTTGTTTTAAAAGTTCATTTGAGTTTTAACTTAAGTATACTCATATTCACAAGTTGAATACTGTTTGTCATTTCAAAGTTGTTGATTATTTTTATTATATTTTTTATTATTCTCCTGATTGTTGGAATTTATTTTACTTGATTTTACTCACAATTCTTTCAACACAATACCATTCTATACATCATAACAAGTCACACTTTTTTGAGAACATTAATTTTACTTATACTACCCTTGGTGAAGACCTCCCTACCATCACACTTTTTTTTTTTTTGAGTGTTTTTGTGACCTTTTTCTCTTTGGACATGAAAGTGTGTCGGTGTCAACATATACAGCCTTCTTTTGCGTACGTAAAAAATGCTTGATAGAAATAAAAAGAAAAATAAATCTCAATGATTTATGCAAGGGTGTGATGTTATGCATTACTCTTCTTATATTCTTGTATATTTCATCTTATAAAAAAAAATGTCACTTTAGCCGCGGGACATGTAATCTTATTTATTTTCTATCGACAATCAATATAAACATTTTGTTTACAATTCCATACATAGGTATATATATTTTTTTCTTTACTGATCAAGCATTTATATTTATCTCTTGATTTATATATATAATTTATTTTTCATCAGCTGAATTTTCAAAAAATAAAACTCGATATAAGATTTATAAAAGTTTTTGGGAAAAATAGAGTATGTGATGGGGTTCAGTAAACGATGTTAAATTACTGGGTGTAAGTTCACTCTCATGTCCCTTAGATTCGCTCCTAAAAGTTTTACGTATTTATCCCTGGCTACTTGAAGCGACAGTACAAGTAAAGAAAAAAAAATAAAAACCCTTAAAATTGTTGAACATGTCATCCCGTCTGACCAAAAACTTTTTACACTCACTATCTCAACTCTATCAAACAGCAAACTTTTATACAACATGTCTGACATATTTCAAAGCTCATTGATTATTCTTGATTGTTTTTATTTTTATGATTAATAAAATAAAAATACCTGATTAAATTCAATCTGGTAGTCGCATTTCGTGATATTTATCAAGAAAAAAAAGACATTGACGCTATGTCGAAAAAGTCAACAATTAATGAGTCTTTAATAAGTCCCCAAAATATATAGACACTTCCATAATACAAATCTATATAAGCTCCAAAATGCATGAACAAATAATTGTGATTTCATTAATTCTATTATTGTCAAAAATATTTTTAAATTTTCAAAGACTCAAAAAACGGCCTCTTTCTAAAATTCTATTGCTTATTTTTATAATATTTTTATGATGAATTATATCTAAAATTTATTTGTATTCTATACAGTGATAGTTAAAATACTAATAAAGTAATAAGTAATGATAAATACAATAAATATATCTATCGCTCGTTTTGAAACAATTTTATGTTGCGAGTCACGCTTTCACGGAAAGGGTAATAAAGAAAAATAAAATTCCATATATTTTTATAAAGTTTAATGGAAAAGTTGTGATATAAAAGGTAGCTAAAAACTCATAAATCTTTAGTTTGGCACATAATCTGTTTTTCAAGTAGGATGCTGAATTTGTAATCTACTTGTAGTTTAGTAAATCCAATACAATTTAAAATTTTTTTTTAGATATGATGATATAATTAACCTTTAATGAAACACGATGGGGGGATGTTTTCATTCTGGCCATGATTAAGTAAAGCTGTCATTTCAGTTGGTTGAGCTTTCAACGATTTCAACTTATGTATTTGGAATATCTTGTTGAAGTTAACCCTCGTCATTTCATTGAGATACCTTAAACGATCGTACGTAGCATTAATTACATCGTCGACAATTACGATTATTATCTATTTCTAAAATAAACATCTATCTACACTCATATCGAAATTAATTTTGAATATTCAATTATTCAGTATAATTATTTAGATATTGATTATACGAAATTTTGATATATAAAAGCCAATTTTTCGTTTCTAACTAATCGAATATTCTATGAGCCATAAACTTAATCATGTTGAACATAAAATTTCCTGGTTTAATTGAAGATAAGCTCTAATTATAAAATAGTAAGTTACTCTAGAATTAGATATTTTACTGGAAAAAAAAAAAAGAGTCAAAGGTGATACTTGGATTTGAAAAAAAAATATGAAAATATGAGCACTACAAGCAGCACTATTATATGGCGGATGGAAGAGACAGAGGGGGTGACCAAGGGCGAATTCCCGATTTATTCAAACCGCCAAATACTTGGAGCCCATAAAGAGAATGAATGGGATTGTGGTGGCTGCACCAATGCTCAGGCTTGCTTCAGGGGGTTCATAAAATACGTTCCAACGCACCCTAGTTTCGGTCGCGACTTCTCCGCGTATTTATATCTCGACCCACAGTGGTTCTTCCAACATTCTAGCCCTCTACACAATATTTTAAATGTATATATGTATATGTAGTGAAACTCTCTTGAAATTCTCTCTCCACTAGTAGAGCTTTTCCCCGTCTAAAATTTTACCCTTACCATACATTGTGCTCTCTTCACTCTCGTAGGTAGTCACCCCACTACTCGAAACTCCACAGGGTGGCCAATGGTATTACCATGAATTTCCATAGCCTACTCGCCCAGCTAGCATCCCTGAACATATTGCAGTACTTTGATTTATGTGGAATATTTGCTAAATATTCTGTTTAATCTCAGTCCCGTTGGAATGTGTGCATATAAACGCTCGGCACTCCTTCAGGATGACAATGACAATGAGCGGATCATGTAAAGGGTTGTGTAATATTATATATCTGCATAAAAAATTACAAATCTGATATATAGCTTACTAATTTTTATTAAAAATGCCGTCAGTTATTAGCATAAAATGTTTAACAGCATGTTGATATATTTTGCTATATATAATAAAAAAAGATAATTTATTTTGTTCTAATTTGTATAAGCCACAATTTAATTATATAGCATTAATAACAATTGTAATTAACAAGCGGTATTTTCAATGGCATTTGTGGTCAATATTCATGTATCTGTAGAACGTGTTAACCAACCTACTGCGTTTATAAAACTGAGTGTGAGGTATTAAACATGCAGGGTTCACTCTATCTAGACATATGATTGAATCGATTTAGATATCAATATAATATGGAAAAATAAATTAAAATATCAATACTGACAACTGAGTTTATGAATACAATGACACAAACCAGATATAATACAATTATATTATTTATTTTATTATATGTGGCTTTTGACGTTCTAGTTTGTGTATGGCTTCTTTGTCAGAAAAGCTTAAGCTCCCTTTGAATTCCACTTAGATCATTGAAACCTACCGAGATGTTGTTGTTTTACTCAACATACAATACAACGTAATAATCTTACTTGAAACATGATAATAATGTGTGTATGTATTTTTTTTTTTTTTTTTTAATTTATTACTTTTTCAAAAACTAACGTCTTGTAATTATTGACTATTATTTCAATTTTTCTTTTTTTTTTGTTAAATTTGTCTTTCATTACCACTTTACATATTCATTCAAAACTCTTTACTCACAATAAACGCACGTCATTTGCATAGAAGGGCTTGAATATGAGAAAAAAAAAAAATGTATATATGGAAAAATCTCGCTTGGATGCTCTTTTTTTTACTCTTTCCCTTTTTAACATTATGATCCGTGCTTTCCTGTTCTGTCAGTCTGGTTCATTCGTGCAAAGTAGAGCTGATGTGTGACTTGACAGATTCCCCTCTAGCCTACATATACATTCAACAAACGATAAGCTGCCTTTAGGGATTCACGACTGTCTTCATTTATATGAAATCGACATTCACATTTATACATACAGCAACATCCAATTGGTATTTACGAAAACCCATAATCTATATACTTTATTTCTCATATATGGTCAAATATATTTCACTGATGAGTTTATTGTATATTTTTTTTTTTTGTTTATTTTGAAGACTTAATACGGGATATTCATTTTCCTTCAATATTGATCGATGAATTAATAGCATACCAATGGAAAAGGATTACAATTCAAATAGCTATTTTTTATAATCATTAAAATTATTGAATACTAATAATTTTACGAAAAAAGTAAATTGTAAACAAAAATAAAATTTTACATTTTTATTATTGTTACAGATTTCGTTACGTGATGACTACTGTATTCCTGTCGATTTTGTAAATAAACGACGTCCAGCAAGTGCATCAGCAGTTACTACAACTGTGCAATGGACTCTACCAAGTCCAACTGTAGAAAACGTAAGTATTTTTTATTATGAATCAGTAACTAAAACAAAAATTACATAATACATAAATAGTAAATAGCTCAAGGCAAGATTGTATATACGATAACAAAAAATTATGATTTCGAAAGATAGAAAAATATAAAAAAGAAAAACAAAAGTGCCATTTTTTTTTTTTTTGCACTTGAATGAATACGGGATAAATTTGATCGTAGACACCATGTATCGACGTTTTTGGTTATAACTTATGGGGGAATCAGAATAGAAGAGAAATATAATTATGAGGGTGACAAAATACCCCCCGGGTAAAATACTTGACGGAGAAAACTTGAAGAAAGAGAAAAAGTCGAAAAGTGTGAGATACTAAAGTGAAAAAGAGAAATAAATGGTATGGGTCATGACTTCCGGCGTTACTTATAATTGCTATAGCACTTTTTGAATGCCTAGGGCTAACCCAAAAATGTGTTAACTGTTTCACTAAAAATATATATCGCTTGAATTATTTGCACGCCCAAATGACTATTTAAAATATAAACTTTACCGTGCACTTAAATATTTTCATGGCATTAACTGAATAACTGTTTAGATATTTTTATTAAACTCAAATATTATTCGAAAAAAAAAATATAAAAATAAATAAATAAACGAAATCACATCAGTATAAAATGATATTTTCACATTGATGTGGTTATACTGGGTTGTGATATAGGCAGAATAAAATGCGAAACTCATAAAAAATGATAGACCGTGGAGCAATTGAGAGGCATCATTTCATATCCTATATAAAATTTTCTTCTAAATGTATGCGACCCTTTTAAACTCAAGTTCTTTCTTATGGTAAAAATGAAAGGAAGACGAGATGCCTGACAATCGTCTTGAGTTGCTCGTAAAAAAAAGGAGGGGTGACCGGTAAAAGAATAAAATAATGAAAAAAAAAGTATCTCACCATCTGGGAAACTCAAGACAAAAGTTTACTGAATGTCTCTTTTGTCACATTTTTTTTCCCCTTTTTTTTATATTTATTTTCATTTATTCTTTATTTCATATTGTGTTGAACGCCAATAAACAATACGTACCACTTGACTCGGAAAGGCGCATCAAGTGAAATCACTTTACCAAAATATACAATAATAATACTTTTTTTTCTCTGTACTTTTATGATTAACATTTTTTTTCTGAGAATCATATTTATCACTTGCAAAAAAAGATTTCAGAACGATTGAAAATGTTGAACGTATTTTAAAAATGTTAAAGCTTGTAAGAATAGGTAGTTTGGAAAATTATTTGATGGGATCATTTTTTTTTTTTTTTTTGAATAAGAAAAGAAATAAAATTAAGAAAATGGAATATGCACAAGCTGCCACAAACTACACGAAGCTTTTTGCCAAGAAAATAGGCACACCGTGAGAAAATGTGTCTGGTATTTTTATCCTTTTCTCTTTTACTTTACAATCCCTATTGTTCTGCCAAGTTACGACCAATTAATTACTCAAAAGACTATACATTGAGATTATTAATGCGGGAAAGGCGAGAGCTGTTTAGGGGCCATATGCATAGAATATTTATAATTCCTGGGATAAAAAAATTGTGATTTATTTATATAAAGACTACATTTTTATGACAAGAAGAGATTACATTTAATTTTATTACATCATAATGTTTTCGCATTTTTTTTTTTATTTCTTCTATTTTTTAGTTAGACTTTAAAAAGGCTTATGATCCAGGCAAATGTATGGATTCATAAATTTTATCATAAAGTGGGGTTATTAGTTGAGCTAATAATACTAGTATATATGCAATTATAATGCAATGCATTGTGGTAATCGGCATCACAAAATTTTCGATAAATCAATGGGATTACATTTTGGTTTCACAAATACACGTATACAGTTTATTTCGGAGGAATGTTATTTACCCTATTTGCTAAATAGGAACTGAGAGGGTCTGCTACTATTTTACTCTTCATTTACAGTTTCACACAAAACGAGTGAATCCAATCATTATCATTTTTTTTTTTTTTTTTCCATTTGCCTCAATCATTGTTTTACTGGTTCAATTTTCTTGTATTAAATTAGTTTGTGGGTTTTTGTTATTTTTGTATAGGTGATTTTGTATTTTAATGTTTTAACTTTTTTAACCACCAATTGTAAAAACAATTTTTGTTGCATTCGAGTGTTATTCAAATATTTTTTAATTTATTTGTATCGATTTATCCAAATGGAATGATTTTAAATCAAAAATTTTATAAATGCTAAAATAGATATTTACAGCACATAAACAACATCATACAATTGGGGTAAATGGAAAAGAAAAAAAAAAAAAAAAAAACATTATTTATTTTGTTAACTAATTGTAGTATCGGCGATTAATAAAGTATACTTTTATTGCTGTACGTTTTAATATATAATAATGTATATTTATTGTAAGAGAAATTTCTCTGGGGAAAAATCTTTGAAAAACAATGAAAATCTTCGGCCAATCTCCATCTACTAACCCTGGGGCTCTCTATAAGTTTGACAGAAGAATTCCAATTTCAAACGCTTTCAATTTAAGGCTACTTGTCTTCTGTCCTATCTCTTTTTAACATTCTGTAAATTTTTTCTTATTTATTTATTTTTTTTCTTCAATAGTTGATTTTCAATATTCACAAAACCAATAGTAACATTTGCAAATTTATTATCTGTATATATATATTTTTTTTCCTCATTTCCTAACTAAAAGTCCAGACCCGTATTTCTACACCGTTCGGGAAGTTTATTGTTGTCATTATTATTATCGTCTGTAAAATAGTAGATTTTTATTTTCAAAGTTATCCAAGATACTTTTCAGATCCGGAAGACTGTTAGTAAGTACCAAGACCCTTCGTAACCAGCAGTCAACGGATTTTCTCGTCCGAGGACTTTTTTAAGTTGTGTCTCCACCCCGCCAATTAATCGAACTTAACCGTCCGCACGTGAATGCTTCTTATATATTTGAATCGGATTCTTCGAAGGTCCCCATTGAGTCTTTTCATTTAATTTGACGCTATCCAACTGAAAATTCATTGATTCTTATCACCTTGAAGTATTTTTTTTCTCGTTGTTAGATATATATCAAAAGAAATAATACATAATGATAGCTTGAAAGTAACTAAAATATGACTCGTGACATACGACTTTTTTCATACTATTGAATTAATTTAAATGACACTTTAACACAATGGTATTTTTTTTTTAAATTTAATTTTCATATTTAAATAGAAAAAATAATTTATTGATTTTATTTTCAGGCTGAAATTGAGGTCATTGAACAGTACTGTGATCCAAGAGATAGCAAATGCCGAGCTGTTGTTGAACCCACTACTGAAGCAACTCTTGTGCCAATTTATTGTCAAATAAATCGCAACTATTGTCGACCCTGTACAGGTAAACAATAGATTTACATTAAAATATATATAAATTAAGTCAAAAGTTTTTGAAATTTATGATAAATTTATTTCAAAAACAACAAATCCATTGAGTCACCTCTCAATGATAATATTCAAAACATAAATTTATACAATGTTGGAATATGATGTGTAATGCATTAGAAAAGTTGTGAAAGTTTTATAATCGTATTGAACAACAGTCGAGTTGTGAGCCACGAGATTGTCCATATCCTCCGTACAATAAACAAAAACTTTGTTTTTTTTTATTTTTATTATTTTGGTCTCATTTCTCTTGTATTTTTGTACTATTTTTCACGTGATAAAAACTCTTTGTTATGTATTTTGTCGTATTCATCGCAAAATGTGAATGAACGTAGAGACAATAAAACTTTTTTCACGTTTAATTTAAATCACGAGTCTGTTCGTAACTTTTTTTATAAGTATCACAATATAAATTAATCTAAGCAACACTGGTGAAAAAAAAAAACAAATAAAACCACCAAGAGTTATTAATTTCTTGGAGTTAAATATTTGCTTTTATTATAATCAAGTATAATAAAGTTAACAATTGGATTAATTATATTTGAATTGATAATAATACAATTTGAGTTTAAAATTTTTGATACTGATATAGTAAAGTCAGGTATGCAGATTTATTATAGGGATACAATGTAAACCTATGTAAACAATCATCATTTGCATCCCAGCTATATTCATAACAACCCTAAGCCTACCTTTGTCAAGATATTCACGTCATTTTGGGCAAGCTTACTTATTGCAAAAGTTTTAGCTTTGTTTTGTTTATTAAATTTTAAAATAAAATTATATATACATATATAAATAATATTATATTTTTTTTCGTATCATATTTGCGCATGAGCAATTTAAAAATCAAATAAATTTAGTAGGCATGGCATTGAGGTGTCTGGACATTCTGCTGTCTCTTCCGGTTGGTGATGATATCATGATGCAAAACACCAGTGGCCAGAGGCAGTAACTGTAATATATGTGTACGCCTCGATCGTTTCAAACTTTTTAGGTTTTCTCTCTGTAGATGTGACGTAACATGCTGGTGATAACAAACTTCATTCTCCCCATAATATGTCGCGTGATATTTAATTAAACTCGCCCTCCGTTTTTTTTTTTTTTTTCTTTTTTTTTTACTCTGTTTAACTACATCTCATTGTCAGTACTTGCCTTTTTCACACACAGGTTCTGTAAAGTTCCAAGGGTTTTTTAAAACAGCCCCCGGGACTTATTAAGCAACTCGGTAATTTCATGGATTTTTAACTTTTTTATTTTATTTTTTTTTTATTGTTATTTTTGTATTTTTTGTCATAGTTGATTATTTTTCATCATCTTAATAGTTTGAAAAAGACTGCAACAATAAGTAATAGAATAAAATAAATTTTATTTAATTTATAAAATGTCAATTCAACTGTAAATGAGTACCAATGAAAATTCATAAGAGCTTTTAAAATAATCTGTAAAGATTCACTTGTAAGCTCAAAGTAAAGTAGTTTTATTCAACAAAATTCTTATCATAAAGTTTTGTATGCCAGTGAATAGTCGTTATATATGAGTAGTTTTTTTATACATATAAAGTTTAAAAGCTTTTTTGGTATATCCCAAAATTGGGACGTATATAATATCAACCTTCTTTCCCTTTGTTACTGATGTGAACTGCCCCTATTTCAATTAATACTAGTAGGTGTCTTGTAGCTCATTTTGGTCTCCCCGAGTGTAGTTATCACTGGCAACTCATTGCGTTTTATGCAAATGACATGCTGTCCGTTTACCCATCACCTCATATACTGTTACCACGCACGAGGGTTGACACCCCTGGACTTTGAAACTTTGTAAACGAAATAGCAAGTAGTTGACTTGACGTTTTGTTCATTTTATCATTCACATACTATTCATTTTATAACACATAAAATTAGTAATTTTAGGAGCGACTAAATATATGTATACTTGTATTTTTATTTCTATTTTAATAAATACAATTTATAACATAATGATATACAGAAAAAAAAGAATATATATATGAATTTGCAATGTTATTATAGAATTTCTTCTTGGCTTGACTAAGAATTAAATTTTAGTCTTTAACGTTTATTCATATTTCAAATAGTTTTAGAATTTCAAAGTTAAACGCTTGAAAAGTTTATTTAATCGTTCTAAGAAGATAAATAGTTAACCAGTGGAAATGGTGTCTTTGAAATTTATAAAATATGTATACTGTTCATGTCATTTGTATAGTTATTTCCCGTTAGTAATATTATACAATCTCATGTTGTCTTTTATTAAACATCATCACTAAATACGAAGGAAGTAGATCATTTTAAAACTGTCAACAACAAGACATCTACTTTAGATGATTTGCTAATACATCCTTCTTTATTTATTTCTATATTTCTTGTCTTGTTACCAAAACCAACTCAAGAGTCTATATGAAATTCTACAGAAATCTTAATTCAAATCCAATTCCAACAAGTTTTGATTCAACTGCCTCCGGGCATCACTCAGACGACTAAATCTATTTTGAAGAAAAAAGATAAATTTTTAAAATTTAGAATACAAAATTTGATAAATTTAAATATATATTTTTTAAAATTTCAATAACACAATTTTTTTTATTTTTTATATTTTATTTTGCTATTGAAGAAAAAAAAATACTTAAAAAAAACTAGGCTGTACAATTTACGTAATTTATATACAATCTAAAAATAGCTGCATCATATATCGGACACTTAAATGTCCCTCGACATAGAAAGTACAGCCTCAGGGCTGTAGACTATATCAATGTTCAAAACTGAGGGGTATATTTGTGTGACCACTGATGTAGATTCCAATCGGCCAATGTCTACTGTTGGAGAAGTGAATAATCCGTGGACCCTCGATATGTTTCACGATTCAAATACCCTTCGAGGGTGTCAAAAACGACTAGACAATTTTACTCATATATAAATGAGATACCTGTATTTCCCTTTCGTAACAATGAGTTAACATTGATTTTATTACCACTGAGACCAATCATCCAATATCTCTGTTTAACAAGTTTTATAATCTATGGAAAGAAAAAAAATTTAATTAAATAGAATGATGACAAGTGAATTGAATAAAATATATTTTAATGAAACAGACTGAGCTCGTTTGACAAGATCATAAGACAATCACATATGTTTAACTAAAATATTTTATTGCGTACGTAAAGAGAATATTAATCAAAAAATGTCCAAATCTTTTAATAGAATGACTTAAAGCAATTCAGCAGTTATCAACAATTCTCTTATATTTTTTAAACATGTAATAAAAAAAATATTTTTTTATAACTGTTTTTTTTTTTCTCATAAAAACAAATTTAAGATCCTAATGAAATTTACGAAAAGTGGTGTACATAATATGGTTAATTTTTTTTTTGTAAGTATTGCTTACCCGTCAACGATGAAAGTCTCTTTACGGAAAAAAAGGGAGAATAATAATTATCTTGAAAATGAGGTGAGCTTAAGTGGAATAAGAGTCAACGGGTTTGATTAGGTTAACATTGACATGGGCTTAGTAACGTAAAAATTACTCAAGTTTTAGTAATTCGATGCGAGTAATTGCCACTAAAAAGTTATCAAAGGCAAGGTCTTTTTTATTATTTATTTATTTTTTTTTTTTAATGGCACTTGTCATTTTATTTTTTAGAGATGAATTACAAAAGGTGTATGCAACACTGGTAGGTAATTTTTATTTTTTATATACTTTTTCTTTTTTTTTATACTCAAGAGAATTTGTATAAACGCGTCTTTAATCAAAGGATGAGAAGATCACAGAAAAAAACATGATCTCAAAAAATATAACATCGTCATTCGTTTTATTTACAATTGGTAGGCATATTAAGTACTGCAATCGTTCATTCTGATGACAGTATTCAAGTTATAAATATGAGGTTTCATGTATACAAGACCAACAACGCGACGTGAACCAGTAAAAAGATAAACTCCCCAAAGGCAAATTTGTTTTCCCTTGTGAATGTTGTCAGTGTCTAAGGGCAAGTAGTAAGAATATACTTTTAGTTGATCCTCTCAAGCATAAGTTTTCTCTATTTTTAAATAAACATGTGTTATTAAATCTACATCATTTTAAAAATTAATTTACTGAAAAAAAATAATAAATAAACATTTTATATTATTAAATTTATTATATAAAAAAAATATTTTTATTTTATTTATTAAATTTTTGAAGGTTCAATTTTATTTTTTCTTATCAACTACTATGACAATTGTCTCATGAATAAACGGCAATAACTGAGATTGGCTTAAATTTCGTTTTCGTTTTAGTGGAAATAGCTCTAACAAGATAATCTTTTCATCGTTGTGTGACAATGTCATTGGTATAAGTGCTTTTTTCTATGGGTTTAGGGAATGGTCACTATCATATCCACCAAAAAAAAAAAAAAAATTCTAAGCCACAAAAAGATTTTTTTTTTTCTTTATTTTATTTCTCTTTGACTTCACAAATCCTTTTACGAATCCTTGGAATTCACGAGTCATATCCAACGCCTATTGGACTTTTCGAGTTGTATTATGAGGACAATAACTAATAAAAAAACTAAAAAGATCTAGTTTAGAGCCTTCGTTCTTTTATAAAAAAAATAAAAACAAAAGAAACTTTTACTCTATTTTATTTATCTATTTTTTTTATGGATATAAAATCGTAACAATCGCATGTTTAATAATATTATGTTTCCCGTAAAATCTCAATTTTACATCTATTCTATTTTTGAAATGTATTTACCTTTACAAAGAAAAAAAAACAATATTACGAGTCATTATGATTGAATAAAAAATTTGAATATTTTTATCCAAAATTATTTGGTTGATTGATGAAAGTGAATTATATGGATTATGTTGTATTGAAATAAAAGGGATATAAAAGTGTTGAGCTTTTATTTTGTATTTTTATTTTATTGAATGTAAACAAGTCATATGGACTATTGGATCCTGCTGTGATTGCTAGTCCAGTTTTATCGTTTAGATCGCTAATAGATTCATTAGAGGGTGTATGCTCTCCCATTTATGGATTGTATCGGAGTGCATTGCATGTTGCAACCCTTACTTACACTATTGAATATATTGGTAACACACAACTAACTATGTACATCCACCCTCAGAGGCTGACGATGTATCCGCTAAACCTGATTATCTATCGGTAGTCAATATCCATGCAATTCAGCTATTAATGCAAAGTATATGAAATGCAAGCCTAGACTTTATCTGTAGTAAACACATGTGTAAGAAAATAACATGTTGAATTACCTCAACGTTGTGGTTGCCTCAATAATTTTGTTCAGATAACGTATTTTCAACTAAAGTAACTGAATATATTCTCTGTTATTTTGATCATAACTCTTTATGAACGAAAATAATATAAGTTATTCTTGTCCAAGTTTTAAATAAATACAACTGAATCAAATTTTTCAATTTAAAAATATTTAAACTAAACTTTTATCTTGCTGGACAGACTGAGAATAAATTTAAACAAAAATTAAATTGTATAACTAAGCAATTCAACAGCTGTGAATACATATTCATATTCTTCTTTTTATTTTTTTATTTAAACAATATTACAACCATTTACTTACGCTATATTACTATTACATCTTTATATTCAATTTATTTAATATTTAGACGACGGCTGAATTTACCTTTTTTACCAAATTTCAAATGACGCCTTTATTGCACGCAGCCTGTGTGAAACGATATTGAGATTTTATTTTTTTCTGTTCTTTTTTGCTGTTTAAGCATGATAACTGAAAGAGAAAAAATAATCATAAGCTGTAACACTAAACCAATATATATGAAACGTGATATCATTTGTCACGTACTAACTAAAATTGAAAAATACATAGTTGGAGACAAAAAAAAAAATATATCAGTATCAACGGAATTACATTGTTTAATTTAATTTTAATTTTTATATATATTTGGAAAACGTGGTTTTATTTAATCAGTTAAATTAAAGAATCTTTTAAAAAATCGAACAATCACATATTTGCATTGATAAAAAAAAAATTAATTACAGTTACTTCAATCTGGCCAACTTGTATTATTTGAAAAAAATAGAAGATTTTTAGCTTTTTTACATGATAATAATTTTTGGGGTAGGGAAAAAAAACTTTTGAGAATCTACTTGGTGGTAGTACCTGTCAGAAACAGAACCATATGTTTTATAGAGTTAGCAGTCCATCTTGTAAAATATGGGAGGCACAGACTGTAGTTGAGCTTTTTCCAAACATTATCTTCAGTTTCTTGGGTGTAAAAAAAATAGTTATTCCAACCAGATTTCGCCATGCTTCCTTGTGACTTAACTTAATATGTATATGCAGTATGTTCAAAAAAAGCAATAATTAAACGAAGAAAATTTTATTTATTTAATTCAGATCCATCAGCATCAGACTCTTCCTGTGATGAAATAACAGGTCAATTAGCAAAATCAGTTATTCGTAAATCAAATTTTTGTCTTTCTACTGGAAGAACTTCACGTGCCAGTCGTGAAACCAAAGAGACTATTAACAACACCGTGACTGTAGATTGTGTTGCCCAAGTTCACGTATCAGACCAATCACCAACTGAATCTAATCAACCAATTCGTCATCCTTCACCGTACTATTACGGTGATTTATTTAAAACTCCTGAACAAATACCAAAGTCTCAGCCAACAAAATACAGAAAAAGTATAAGTCTTGACGTCCCCAATGAAAGATCTAGAACACCAGGACTTCCAAAAAGAAATTCTGTAGCTGGTGATGGAGCAACACCATTTACAGCTTCTAGTAGTAGTAAAGAAGTAGCGAGCCCTACGGGGAGTGAGCATGCCGATACAGTACAAAGCAACGAAATTTTGTCGTCCTGCATTATCACTGAGTGGGATCATACTCTCATGCCTCCACATCGTCTTTTAAGTCATGATTTACCTACAACAAGTTGCATCTGCGTTGGATCGCCCGACGAGGATGAAATAAATGAACCAAGTAAAATTGTGCGGCACCCAGTGCGCAAATTACGTAGAACACGGAAGATTGAACCACAACAACCTGTACTCATTGAATACGACGCCGAAGCAGAACGGGCTGGAGACGAAGCTGACGTGGAAGAAGACGAGGCTGGTGACGCTGACGATTACGACGACGAAGAAATGGCTAGACAACGTCAACTTTATGAAACTGCCTTTGATTGCAAGGTAAACCGTTCTGATGACGATCTTGATGATGTTGATCGGCTTACAAATCATGCAGTTTTACATTCTCAATTACGAATCATTAATAGTGCACAATCAAGAGCAAGTTCATCAACGGATGGGTCTAAAAAAAATTGTCAATATACTGGTCAACAATCGTCAAAAGATAATAGACGTAAAATTGTAGTGTTGAAACCAAAACCAATTCCAGTTCGACTGCAACATAGCCAACAAGATACATTGTCTAATTTAACTAATGAGATTGAATCTCTTCAAATTAATTCTGGTGATGAAAATACATCAGCAAGGTTGCCTGTACGTGGATATACTCAATCACCACCATCAACAGCTCCCTTACCAGCAAAATTTCATAATAACAAGGATAATTTATTATTAAATATGCGCAGTGCACCAAATCTTCCTTTACAACCAGATCATCCAAGATTGAAAGATATGAGATTGCCAATAAAATCTCTCAATTCTCAAGAATCACCACAGAGTAGTGAGGGTAGTATCTTAGAAATTAAAAGTCGACCAAAAAACTTGATTCGAGAAAATAATGAATCCCAAATACGACGAGGTGATAAAGATTTTATTTTAGAAATTAAAGAAAAATCAAGAGAAGAAAGACAACGCCCTCGAAGTCTTATTCGTGAAAATAGACCGATTATGGAATTTAAAGGAAGGCCACATGAGGCTGAGAGTGATCTGTTGCGATCGAGACGTGAACCAGGAATTGTAGAATTCAAACTCCGTCCTACTAAACGGAGAATTGGTTATTCTAGCACAGAGAGTATGGCAACTAGTAGCAGTGGAGGAAGTATGGAGTCAATAAGAAGTAGCACTAGTGAGGGAAACCGATCAACCAGTAGCTCAGAGAGTCGCCACAGTACGAGTCTAAGCTCGCATAGCTCAGATAGTAGTAGTACTAATTGTTTCCATCATCATCATCATCAGCCGTCAACAACTCTCTCAGGATTTTTAACTTACCATGCTAGTAAACTTCATATACTGTCTCCAATTTCTGATAAATCATCCCAAGAGCCAGCCTCAGAAACTTCAGAAAATAACCGAAATAATAATTCGCAAAAAGCTTCACCTGAAGAATCAACTCAAGAAAATAATACTGTCAATACAAACAATACGAATAATCTAATTAGTACGAATGCGGTAACATCTATTGTAGTTTCGCCGACTGATAATTTATTCAAAAAACGCAGAACACCTCAGAATAAAAATCTTATAAATTTAGCTTTGCAATCATCATCGTCAGGTGATGCTGAAATACAAGGCTCTGATAGCGGAATCTCCATCGAATCACGAGCTGGAATTAAATGCAAACCATTCCAATTTCATCTTATAAAACCGCAATTAGACAATATAAATATTGCAGACAATGAACCTGATTTATCTGATCTTCCTTTTGACATGCCAAAACTTCGAAGAAGACGTCTTCAAATTCAACAAGATGCAACAACTTCTGGTAGTGCTACCAGTGTTGATCTTCGAGATCTTCCATTTGATATGCCCAAGTTAAGAAGAAGATTGAGATGTACACAAAGCACTGAATCTAGTGCATCTCAAGCCTCGTCGAGTTTATCTGTTCGTGATGTTGAGCCTTCAATATTTGGTAAGAATATTTTATATCTAATTTTAAAATTTATTGACTGGTTAACTGGTTTAAAGTAATAAAAAAAACTTACTTGAGAGAAATAAAGTTTGGGTAGTACTAAAAAACAGGAGTCATATCGTAATTTGATGCTAAATTTCGAATGCTTTGAAAATTATTTTGATAGGACTGAAGAAAATTAGTAGAGGAATTAAATTTTTATGTAATATGCAAGCTCTTAATATTCAATAGCTGCATAGCAAGCTTTCCCTAATTTCCATTACGTCATTATTTGATGGAACTTTAAGCATGTCACTCTCTCTTACTTTAATGACAGCACTGCGGCGGACTAAAGGGATACAACTAAATTGCACTGAGTAAAACAGTAATAGCAAAAGTCTAGGGCAAAGCACAGTAAATAATATCCGAAGTAATTGAAAATAGATTTGTATGTCAAATTAAAAGCTTTTTGGTTTTGTTGACATCATATTGATAAGTAGCTATTGGTTTGTCCACGAACTTTCAAAAGAAAACTGTAATATTTTATCTATATTATAGTTTTTTACAATATTGATATAGTTTTTTTTTACCGAAACATTTATCTTCAATGCTAATAAGCTTATGTTCAACTGTTGCGAGAAAAAAGATTTAATGTGTCATTGTTACAACCTACGTGTTTGCCATCAATGATTACCAGCGTCCTGCGTCGCGTGCTAAAGTTAAATTTATCATTAAAATTAGGAGATAGTTGGTCAACTATAAATGAGAATATTAACATTAATCAAGAGTCATGAATATTAATTTTGCATTAATTATAAACTACAATTAATTATTAAAATTTATCGGAATTTTTTTTTTCTTTATCGATTGTTAATTCTATTTTACGTGTATTACAATATACTGTTGTTTAAACAATATATATATATATATATATATATATACATATATAAATTATATGTATTTGTAGATACATCAAAAAATTTTATGTGGAAATTTGAAAACCTTTCAGTCGAAAACGACAGTAAAATCGACAGATAACGCGTCTAGTCGTCTGCAAGGTAATTTTACCATTAACATTTTTGCCAACTATTTTCTCTCATCTTCTATACACATATAAACAGATACAGATAGATATTATGTGGGTTTTAAAGAGAAAGAAAAAAAAATCTTTGAAAGCTTCTGCATTGATGTGGTGACGCAAGCGTATTGGCAGTATTGGAAATATCATGCTCTACTTGCCGGTGTCGTTTCACATAAATTAAATTTTATACAATGTATGGAAAATAATATATGGCTCTTTATATTTTTTATTTAATCGACAAAAATAACTTTAAACAAAATTCTCATTCTTTTTTTTTTTTTTTTTTTTTTTTGTATCCATACAAAAACACCTGATCATAAATTATTGACTGTTATTTACAACACAATAAAATTTAAGTGTCCAAGATAAGATGAATATTGTTAATTTAAAACTACAATGATTCATTGTTTGAAATACTTCCAAAAGTGTCATGATATTATCAGACAATTTTTGCATCATTTAACGACATTTATGTTGCCAATTCTTGTGTTTCAGTATTTTTTTATTTATGATTATCATTATTATTTTATCGTCGTTATGACAAAATAATAAAAAAACGAGTCAAAACATTATTTTTATTGTCGCCACGAAACGTCATGGGTCATTGAAGAATTGAGGATGGTCATAGATCTATCAGAGCTGTTAAACACTGTACACAGACGATAGGCTAAAAAAAAAAAGCGAAAAAATATAATCGTCCCGAACGTTATCGCACACTTTTCACATGGCTAGAGTCATGGTGTAATGCTTCTTCAAGCAATAAGATCAAAACCCCTCAGTTGAAATACAGGTTCTGTTATCAGCATAATATCTGTAGAAGACCATAAGTTATCGATTTTATATAGGCAGTATTTTTACCTTTTGAAAATTAAATGAAAACAGACAAACCTTGATTTCAGAATTTTTAGCATATTTAAAACTTAAACAGTATTCTTAAGTATACATATAGTAGACTGAATTTAATCGAAAAAAAAACGATCGTTCCATGTCCAAACTGTTATCGTTCGGGAACAATTCCAACAAACATTCTTACAAATAAATACAACAAAAGTTCTGTAAAACAAATAAACTTTGAAACAAAAAAATTAATATAAGTTAAGAAAACTCAATTCCAATAATAATATTTTTAATTTTCAAAATAATAAAACATAATATCTATTGTCACGTTTCTTGAATAAAAATATAAATGCTTTAACAAATAAAATTTTAAATAATACTATTGGTGCTTTTAAAACACCATTAAAAGTGTAAATCACAATTCTATAATATAACCGACATTGTCAACATTCAATGACCAAAGTTTCAAGCAAATTTCACATAAAAAGAATATATAAAATTTAATGTGAGCAAAATCATGTGACCATAAATAGAGAATGGTAAATGCTGTACTGATTTTAATACTATGTCTATTTTATTTTACTGAAAGTTCTTAATACAACTATATCAATAAATTTCTTGGCTTTTATCCTAATGTTGAATATTTGTTAAACTTTGACAGTTTTCTTGACCCCGGAAATCATGTATAAAAGATAATATACTAGCTTAGATTTTTGATCCAGAAAAATCTTGTCACTTGAATTTTTGAAAGGAAAATACATAAATAAAATATCTCAACTTCCGTTGAGGCGTGTTTCGTCCTTCAATTTGAATGAAATTAGCTTAGACTAAAAAAAAATAAATAAATAAATAAAAAAATTTATTTGAAGAGAAAGTTTCTTTTATAAATTTATTTTTCCTAAACATGGATTTTCATCTTGCCTATCATGAAACCTTGAGAGGTAATCTGAAAGCAAATTGTAAGTGGATGAATTGTGTTGAAAGCAAATAAAAAAATAACTATTTTATATTTCATGAGGTATCTAAATATATCAAGGATTCTAAACAGGATTTCTATTTGCTATATAATATGAATAGGGTCAATAAATTTTGTCGTTAATATCCAAGATTCATGAATGACAATTGGAAATATTTCATGAAATTTTAATAAATTAAAAACAATATTAATGGTAATATTCGAAAATCAAAGTTTAATATTTTTTGACAAATCCTCAAGAGATTTAAATATGCGAATGTACATTTTGAACATTTTTTTCTCAGTAAAAATTAGCGGAATTGAGTCACAATTTTTTTTTTTTCTTTGTAATATGATGTTGAAGTGCGGCTATACCTCCTCGCTGTTTGTTCGTGACTAGAAATTTCCCTGGAGACTAAGTGGTTGTAGTTTTCGATGCATGGCTAAAAGACGATTCAGTGAGAAGACAGCTGATGTATGTCTCTCACCTCTCCATGACATCTATCACAAATCTTGAATCAACTCATTCTATAATTTGAAAAAAAATATATATAAATTCAAAATTTAAATAAGTAACATTTGAATGTAATAATATCTCGAATTTTGAATTGCGGCATTAATTTTATTTACTTTTTTTTTTTTAATTTTAATTTCTTATCGTTCTCAATAAAAAAATCAATAAAAAATTTTCCTTTTTATTTATAAGTGAAAATTAAATTAAAAAACTCTCAAATAGCAGATTACATAAGATTATTTTCTACGTAGTACTACAATAATTTCTACTTGTCTTTTCTTTAGAGTTTTTGGTTTAAATTTTTTATTACACAATCAAGAAAAAAAAATCCTTCGTGTCAGGTTCATGCTTAATTGTACTGGGCAAGTACTTTATTTTTTTTTTTTACTTCATCCACTTGTGCTATATTTTTTTCTAATTTTATCTATATATTTTTTTATATAAACTCAACTAATACGATTTCTATTACGCTGTTCCTCCATTTCCCTACGGTACAACCAAGAGGGACATGTCGAAATTGATTGAGATGTATCTTTATATGTAGACGGATATTAAAATTGTCATTGGTTAGAAAGGGTAAAAGTATACTCGTGTGCATTGGAGTAAAAAAATATAAAAGGTAAACCAGAAAATAAGTGAGATTAAACGTTTATTTTGATACTGAATTTACTTTTAAAATTACAAAAAATAATCTATGTACTTTGAAGGTCATTGTAGATTTTTTTAGAAAAATAAAGTATACTATAATTTAAAAAATAATAAGACGAAAAATAATGGTCCACGTGGAATCGAGTCAGTAAGATTAAATTGAATAACAGATAGCATCAATCTCAGAAAGTAAAGGTTGATCTTGGAAAATATTTAATATTTAATAATACTCAAGGCCACTTACAGCAAAATGGAAAAAAAAAAAATATGAACAAAAAATTTATTTCATAAAGTTATTCCTGCATCACTACATATTGTTTTTTTTTTTTTTTTTTTAGCATAGAAAAAAATAAAAAATAATAATACTAAAAATTCTGAAAGATGTGAAAACTCAGATCACATTATCTAACAAACATGACTAACTCAGTGATACAGACGTCAAAGCAATTTTTCTAGACCCGCATCATTCGTTCGTAAAATCAGAAAAATAAATGAATTTATATGAAAAAAATTCAACTACTATGAGAAAATGTCCTTGGACTGTTTCCTGTCTGGGTTATATGTACTATATCTATAAGAAAATACTAGTAAAGCAAGACAAGTACGGTTGATGTTAGCCCAATGAGAAAGACACTTTGACAGCTTATCGATGGTTGAAGCCTAACCCTATATCTTATCTCAAATTTTTGTCTGCACTTTATCTACAATTTGTGTACTCAAAATAAACTGACGTTTCAACCAACTCATTTTTACCTTTATTATATTTACAATCAAATCTAATTTGCCAGTTTTTCTATATCCATATAATAATTATATTTTTTTGGACAATAGTAATTAATAATTAAAAAAAAAAAAAAAATTAATCAAAATAAAAAAATATAAATAAAACCAAACATTTTTAATTGATTTTTTTTTTTTTTTCAAGCAGAATTACTAATTAATTTTTCACACATTATTTTTTCTCATAAAATCTTTATGATTATTAGCTTGACATAAACTTGGTAAAATTTTCTACATGGTATCTAACGGTCAGCTGACTCATTTCAGGCGGCGGCACGACGCGACCAAAGATGACTTTGAATTTGGATAGTAGTGGAAATAATGGTACTAACGGAGTTGGTCTTCAAATTATGAAAAAACCAGGTGGTCTCAGTCTTGGACTTCCACTTGAATTGACCACATCGCGATCATCAGCTGACCTTGTTGACGTTGAATTACCTCTTGAAAGACAAGGGTAAATATTATTTTAATATTATATTATATGTAATAAATTAATTTCCGTTATAATATTATTCAAAATGGCTTTTTTTTTTTTTAAATTTAATTTGTAGATGGTATCATGGATCATTAACTAGGATAGAAGCTGAAGCAGTACTACGAATTCTTCGTGAAGGTAGTTATCTCGTCAGAAATAGCGAGTCAACTAAACAAGACTATTCTTTATCACTAAAGTAAGAAAATTTATTTTATTAAGTTATAATTGAACATAGTCTATTTAAAAATTTTTTAAATTCAATTATTTCTTATTTTTATTTTAGGAGTGCCCGAGGTTTTATGCATATGAGAATCCAGAGAAATGATGATTTAAATGCTTATATTCTTGGACAATTTAGCAAACCATTTGAGACTATTCCAGAAATGGTACGCCATTTTAGTGTCAATCGTCTTCCTATTCGTGGAGCTGAACATATGTGTCTATTACATCCCGTTATAGCACAACTTTTGTAGCGCATTTATCGTAGCGACCTGTAATGGGCGCGGTCTATTCTCAATTTTATAAAACTATATAAAATATTCGTTTAATTATATTTGATTTATTGAAAATAATAGACCATAATTGAGTATATTCATAGCCGATTGCTAGTAAAATTTGCGAGTTCACTTGTAAAAAGACAATAATCAAATCTTGAAAATACAAAAATTAAAAATACATCTCGAAAATTAATATTGGAGAAAATTTTAAAATTCAGTCGAATAAAATTTTGATACTTTATTTATATTCTTTTTTTTTAATTGTAAAATATGAGCCAATCTACCTCGGTTACAGGCTGAAAATTTAGACTGTGCAATTATTACAAAAAAATTGATTTGTCTTGTCCAATTTTAATTAAATCTAAGAAAAAATTAAACAGAAAAAAAGAAGACAAAATAATAAGCAAATAAAAAAAAATTATTCTGAAGCAGTAAAAATACTTGCAGGCAAGTAACACTACAAGAAAAATAATCATGATGGCAAATTAATGTATTATCTCACGCTGTTTACTTGTATAGAATAATTAACTCTGTAATTGACACCAAAAAAATATGTGATGATCGAGAATAGACCAGTAATAGATTATGATGACATTTTAAACAAAAGTGGCATTGCTTATTAATTATGAACTAACTGTAAATAAAATGCATATACAACAAAATAAATCATTCATTGTTCTTTCAAATGAATAAACAAAATTTAATATTGTCATCGTCGTACAGATCTTTCAAATATGTGTGTAAAGTAAATTATATGTAAATACGCTAAACTTATTGTTATGTTATATCAATCTTAAAAAAAAAATTGTCTTTGAATAATTTATTTAATGCTATGTGATTCGTTCAATATTTCAGACTAATTAAAAACTGTTCACAATGTACGATTTAAATGGAACTACTGCATATTTTTTTATGTGATATCAATTCATTAATTGAGAAAAAAAAATAGTTATTCAGGTCATTATTTTAAATCAATTCATTATTATTTACAAATAATTCTAAAACGTCCACGGTATAAAAATAATTTTGCCATACAGAAAATCGTACATAAATAATAAATTATGACACTAGATCATCAAAATGTAGTTAAAATAATGATAATTATAAATCATAAAAATGACACAAGCGAATAAAAAAAATAAGTGAAACGTTTTTTTAACAATATTTAAAAAATAACATGATAAATGGAAAATAAAAAAAATTCCAGAACTGCAAATGACCAATAGATTATTTGCTGGAATATTTATATTTTTCTACATTTAGGAAAAATAATTGAGTTGTCCAAAAATAAATAAATAAATAAAATATGTACGTTGTAAACTGCCAGTATTATTAATTATAATCGATTAATGCATATCGACGCTCCATACTAATATAGTATGGATAACAATTGATTAATTAGTCGCTATGTTTATCATAATAAAAGTAACTTATATTAGGTTATATATAGAAAAAATAAAAAATGCTACGAGTTATGTATATTCCCCTGTACCTTAAACAACATATAACTTAAACTACTATGTAATGTTCTGGGCTATTTTGTAGCAGTTAGTGAAACTACTATGAAAATTCATATTCAGTAAAATATTCATATTTAAAAAATTAAAAATAATAATATAATCAGTTTTAAATATTAATAATTTCTTGTGTACTAAAATATGATAAAGAACGAGAATGATTTGGGCAGTGGCAATTTAATAAAAAAAAAAATATATATATTTAACGTAATATTTTTTTCAGTAAAAGTATTGACAAAATAAAAAAAACATGTACTTAGAAAAAAAGAAGAGTCTAAATAAAATCAATTTAAGAATTCTTACAAAAAATTTTAGAATCAATTAGTATTATTATTTTTTCCCGAAAAAGAAAGTACTGTCAATAAAAGATTTTATCCAAAACAAAACCAAAAAAATTTTCTTCAATTTTATTCAAAATTTTCTTCAATACTTTTATCGTCTTCTTCTTCTACCTCATTTATTTTGGAAATTGTCATTGAAGTTCGCTGTGGAGAAATCGTTGGACTTGGTAAAATTTTTTCTTCTGATATTTCCTGCTTGATAGTCAATGAAGTGGGAGAATCGTTAGAAGACTTTGTTTTTCCTTGCAAAGATTGCTATTTAAAAAATTGAATAAATTATTAAGAAATATATTAAATTAAAAATTATTATTTGAAAAATTGTTACTTTTGAACGAAGTCCTTTTGATGATTCTGTAGTCTTTTTAATACTTTGTTGTCTTGATGTTGCTTGTGTTGTACCAGATGTTTTATTTTGACTGATTTGACTGGTTTCAGGTGGAGCTGCTGCTACCTTAGAAGTCTTTAAAAGCAACAATAATAATGATTATTATAAAAATAAAAAAATAAATAGTTATAATGATAATCACGCATATGATAATACTTGACGGAATACTGAAGGTGTTTTTTTAATTTCCGTTTCATTACAAGTACAAGGATCACATGGATCTGGTTTTCTTAAAACAATACCAGACGGCATAGCTCTGCCTTTATAAAATTGTCCATCTGATCCCCGAATAACACCTTCACCAAGTTGAATTGCTTCTGGTCCCCATTGAGCTAAGAAATGACCCATTCTCATGATTCTTTGATGAGGAGAAGTTATGGTATGACTACCTCCACAATATCGATTACAAATTTGATCTCTAAAAATTTATATTTTTATAACTATAAAATTTTATTATATCATGAAATATAATTTATGGAGATAAGATATACCTTGATGTTTTATCCATTTGATCATCTTTTTCAAACTTAGATCTTTTAGACGTTGGTGGTGTTGCTGGAGTAAATTGAATGACACTACGACTTGGTACTTTCTTATGTGACTTTTTGACTTGATTTAATTCATAAATTAAATAAGGTTTAATAGCTCTACTGCATGGCATAGGATCTGATCTATAATTTATGCTTTCAGCTACTTTCATCGTGGCTTTTTTGTCACATGAAATACATTGTACATCACTTTTAAAAATAAAAATTGAAAACAAAACAATAGTTAATACAATACAACCTATTAATTATGAATTTAATTGCTTACGTCAACATTTTTCTTGTTCCAGCTGCTTCAGTTTCACGACGTTTATCAAAAAGTATTTTTAACTTATCTTGAAGTAACTTTAAACGTGTATTCACAAACTCTTTAATTGGTGATATTTCAATTTTATCAAGTTTACCTTCAACTTCTTGTTGCACTGAATCAAGTGCTTCTTGCCAAATATACTCTTGATGTGTTAGCTTTGCAATTGTATTATCCAAGCAACGAGTTAAATCTTCACATGTCGTGTCAAATTTTTCACAAGATACCTGCATTTTATTTTTTAACAATTATTAACATATTTTAGATTTTTAATATTTTTTTTTTTTACCTTTCTATTGACAGTGTTAGCATCAGCTTTATCAGCAAGTGCACCTTCTAGCTCCTGTTTATCTGCTTTGACAGTTTTTAATAATTCAATTTGCTCACTTAACCCCTGAATTGTATTTCAAGAGTAACAAATAAATATACATAATAAAATTCAAATAATAAGTAAATAAATTATATTTATAAAAAAATAATAAAAAAATTCGCACTTTTGTACATTTATCACGATCTTCTTTTTCTTGACAAAGTCTAGCAGCAGTTTGATTAATTTTTTCAATATCATTTTGAATACTTTGAATTGTTGTAACAAGTTCCTGAATTTCCTGAATACCATCAACACTACCACATTGTAAACCATTTTCCAAATTACACATTTTTTTATTGATAGTCTTGATTGAATCTTCTAGTGATAATATACGAACTTCTAAATTTTGTATTGCCTCACCATACATTATTTCAATATTACGTATTGCCTCCATCAATTCAATTTTTTCATCTTCACTACCAGGTAAATGATGGAGTAATTTTTGACCATTGATTAATCGACTTTTTTTATTTTCATTTTTCAAATTATTTTCCATTAATTTTGGTGTTGATGAATTATATATAACTTGAGAATTATTATCTGTTATTTTTCGTGTAGATGGATTATTTTCAACTTGAGAATCAGCTGTTACTTTTGGTGTTGAATTATTTTCAGCTTTAGAGCCATTACCAGTCAATTTTGGTGTAGATGGATTATTTTCAATTTTAGAATTATTACTAGATAATTTTGGTGTTGATGATTTAGATTTACCAGAGTTTTTAGTGTTGATAACTGAAGGTAATTTTACAACTTTTTCATTTTTATGAACATCATTTGGTGCTGAGTTATTAGATGTTGGTGTTATAAATGTAGAATTATCTGCTTGTATAGTTCCACTTTCAGTTTGAGTATCATTAACAACTTCAGAAATTTCAACATTTCTAGAAGCATCAGCAGATTGACTATTGTCGAGAGAAAGATTAGTTGTATCTGTATTGTTATCAATTGGAATATTATAATTTTGCATTGACTTTGTTAATTTATCAACTTTTAATTGTGTATCCATTGCATCTTGTTTAGTTTTTCCTACTTCTTTTTTCAAATTAGAAATGTCTACTCTTGTTTGTTCCATTTCTGTTTTTATATTTTTTACATCAGATTTTAATTTACTCAAATCTATTGTATCTAAATAATTTTAAAATTGATCAATTAAGTGAAACTTATGGAAAAAAATAAAATAAATATAAGTTTACCGATAACTGATCCACTTTTAGTAAGAGCAGCACGCATGATTGTTGTCTGTTGGCTAGGAGCATCTATTGATTCTTTTTTACTACTAGTTTTAGAATCAGCTGAACCACTGACTAATTGTGAAACTGTATCGACCGGAATTGAAGCCTCTTTTGCCATTGATGTGTTGGATATGTTTTTACCATCTTCTGGTGGAATTAAATTATCTATTTGAGGTAAATCAGTATTAGAAGTTTCAGGAGACGACGTATCAGATGCTGTTACGAGTGATTTTGATCCAGTAAGTGCTAATTTTGTTTCACTTTTTTTAATTTTTGATGACGAAGATTCTTTATTTTCAGATGCTGTTATTGGTGATTTTGAAGAAGACTTAGAACCAGCTGTTGGCACGTCTTGTTTAGTTCCAGGGGTTGTTGTTGATATTCCAGATACAGGAGATAAATTTTTAAAAGATGCAATTTTAGTGTCAAGATTTTCTTTTAAATTTTTTAAATCATCATTTAAGTAAACTAAATTCATTTCTAATTCTGTAACTCTATCATTTAGAATTTTTACGTCTTCAGGATCTTTGTCTGAACCAATTATTTTAATTTTATCACCTTTTATTAAATCTTGAAGCATTGTCATAGCCTGAAATTAATTAACAGAAATAAAATAATACTAAAATATCAATAAAAAATAAAATATATGCTGCCAAAACGAATTTAAAAGAAAAATTACTTTATTAACTCCCTGCTCAGTAGCATCAAGTCTCTTGTTAATGTTTATAACATGCCACATATCACTGAGAGGATCAGTTCTACTAGTCTTCAGACGTTCTACCATTTCTGGTGTCGTAGCAAGCTCTTCTAATGCTTGAAATTGTTGCTGTAGTCTTTTAACCTGATATTAAATTTCTCATAAAGTTATTTGTTATTTAAAGTTCTAATATTTTAATTGATAATTACTGAGTTATCCAGTTCTTTAAAAGCTAGTCCTGTTGGTGTTGCACCGTCTAATACTGGTTCTACATATATTATTGATTCACGAGCGGAGCTAGCTCCAGGGCCAACTTGCTGCTTAATGCCTTTTGACATTTTTATTAATCCATTATTTTTATTTGCAGCAACAATATCAACAGGACTTGACAATCCATCAATATTTTCACCTCGTTGAAATGTATTACCTGAGCCATCAGTTATACTATATTCATGCAATGCAATACTTGGTCCAGGTTTCAATGATGAAACCATTGTCTAGTTCCAAGAGTAATAAAATATGTATTTTATAAATATAGATTTATCTTTCTCTTGTCATAAAAAAAAAAAAAATTACCTTTATTCGATTTGCATTATCATCCCTATACTCAACTTTTGTATTTTTTAAATCGATTTGGTGTAAGACAACGTGCAGAAAATTATGAAGAAGATTAAAATTGAATGCTCCAACCTAACAATCATTTAATGTAATAAAAAAAAATTGGAAGAATAGAGAAATCTTTTTTTTTTTTTATCTTTTTTTCTCTCATACCTCTGGTGTTCCAAGAGCTAGGTCGAGCATCTGAGGTAAAGATACTTGCAGACTTATAGCATCCTGGTCAGAAGAAGCCATTTTTGAATTTTGTTAAGACCAAAGGAAAATTGTGAATAATTAGTTATTTACATAACTATGAATTTGACAGCTAACCCAATTTCATTTGTTTAATTATATAATACCAAATGTTGAATGAAATAAATAAAAATGAAAATAAAATTTCATTATTCAAAAATAAAAAAACAAAGACAGAGAAATGATAATACATTTGTTTTTTATTATAAATTTTATTTAACGAGGCCGATTAATCAAGCATTTGGCTCTGAATATTACGCAGACGATGATTTTTATTATTATTATCAAAAAATCGACGTCAATCACGTATAACTGAACTAAAATTTTTTTAGAAAACTAGAATTAAACAATAAAAGATATTATAATGATTGAAAATAACTGATGGGTTATTTTTCAAAAACTGTTTGAATTATAAGAGGATAATAGAACAGGTGAAAAGGTATAGTGACCGTTGAATATTTTTCGATTGATAATTATCTATAGGTAGAATACCTCTTCAGTTATTATACTCCCTTTATACAGATTCGAAATTTTTTTGAGAAAAAAAAAAAAATTCGAATATCTCTTCAGTCATATTTGCTTAATAAAAGTTCAAAATAATATATCGAAAAATATTGATAATAAAAAAAAAAAATATAAATGGTATCGAATACCTCTTTTCGAGTCTTGTTCGCCTAGTATTTTCAACATTTTTTTCGATAGATTATAGATAAATAACTATCGATGAATGTAAAATCGATAATGAAAAAAAGTATAAAATGCAATGAAGACCTCTTTTCGAGTCACGTTCACCTGGCATTTCCAACTTTTTTTAAAATAAATTTTGAATTATGTTAATATCAATATATCAGAAAATATCGATGATAGAAAAAAGTATGAGTGGCATCGAACATCTCTTTTTTAACTCTATAACCCTGGTTCAACTCGAAGTTTTTTTGAAATTTAAATGTGATGATTAGCATTGGAGAGTTGCTGTTTAAAAAGTAGACTAAATTCTTGGTTCATCAAAACCATTTACAATTTCTAGCTACTCTTTCGTTTACTTGGTGAGACTAGATGGAGAAAAGAAAAATTAAAATCAAATTTGTAAAGTTAAATTTTGTTTCAACATACCTACTGTCTCAATCTGACTATCGACAGCTAAAATTTCAGTATGATTATCGTCTACCATGCCATATTCACTGAAGAATAATAATATCTGATCTTCAATCTTAAATGATCCAACAAAATTGGTTGATTCTAAAACAAAAAAAAAATTATGTCTTATGTTATACAAGACCATAATTTAAACATACCACCAAGAAAAAAAATTGTATTTGAAGAGGACAAACGAATCTTAGTCCGGTTATGATGTGGTTTATTAAACAATGTCCTGAGTATTGATGGAGTATAACTGTCGCCACTATCATTTATTGTCGTATAAAGCTTTTGTATATCATTGTTGTAATTTTTAGTGACCGTAATTGAAGCTTCATTTTGATCAAGATATTTCCTACAGTTTGAATCAATTCCAGTAGATATCCAACCCTCGTCATTTGTTGAAATTAGAGTCATGTTTTTCTGTTAAACACAGAGATAAATAAATACTAAAGCAGAGTCTTTGCTTATGAAAAATTTTCACTCACATAAATTATCCGATTTCGTGGATCTCCAGCATGTAAATCACACATGTACAGACAATCTTTCCCAAACGATTGAATGACTTTTATATGAGTGTAATAATTTAAACTCTGTAGATAATTATATATATTTATTAAATTACTTTAGACAGTGAGAAAAAATAAATTCATAAAAATTTAACCTACATTGGTCTTGAGACAACCAATAGGAAATACGATCTGTTATGAGTTGTAGTTTATCAATCTACAATAATTATAAATTTTATTATTATAAAATAATTCTATTTTAAAGAGTTTTTAATATTAATATCAAAATAAACTAACTTTAGAACGACTGTCGTTGATGTTGAATAGATCCAATTTGAAAATGGTTCAGTAAATTGATTTAAATTAGAATCCGCAATATGTTCTGCAAGCCAATTTGTTTCTGCTTCAAGGCTACATTTTTCAGTAAAATAAAATGATCTTACACAGACTTTTCCTTTAGACATTCCAATTAGATGATTTAATATTGCTTCATTATAAATTAGTTCTGGTGTATTTGGTGTATCTGTTTCTGGTCATAATTTTTTATTAATTTGTAATCCATTACCACGTAATGAATTAAGATCAATAATATCAAGCATATTAACAGCAAGATCAAGTTTAATTAGTGTCAAATTTTCACTAGCTGTAAATATTTTTGAATGAAATAATGCTGTATTTCCATTTAATGCAGTACTATAAAATTGTTCAACAAATAATTGAAAATAATTTACTATGTGATCTTATAATATATGTAACAAGACTTTGTCCATTTAATTCTGTTTTTTTATTATTTTTATATTATTCAACTTTATCTTCATTGATGTCACATTCATGTGGTATTATTAATGATAAACTAAATTAAACATTCTTGGTAATATACCTTCACAATCATAATCATCATCATTTTTATTATTTGGTTCAATTAAAAATTCACCAAATAATAAACCATTACCAAATTAAACAAATTAAATATACTTATTGATTGTTCAAGATATTTTTTTTATAAAATCTGGTATAATAAATAATTTTTAAATAACGGTTTGAGTAATATAAACTACCAACGTTATTCGTACCAACACTTTCTTTAACACTGTAATGTTTCTTCACTTATTTTTTGGATTTAAATTTTTTATCAACATATTTACGTAGTCGTTGTTGGTTATATAACTGAATGTCTTGGACGCAATACTGCAAATAATCTCTGTAAAAATTGAAAAGTAATGTTTATAGATATATTTATAAAAAATGAAAAAATTAGTTGTATTATAATTATTAATATACCTGATATTATCTTCAGTCTATATATATCTTCAGCAGTTATATATTTATCAGCATAGTCAGTACCAGTACATGTTAATTCAATGTTTAGTAAAAACGTTATCAATTGAACCACAAAACCAGGTACATATAGCATTAATATTGTATTTGTTAATATTATATTATTTGTTTCAAATCAATACTATATAGCCCACCAAGTTTAACGATAGTTTTAGAATATTCAATATTCGGTGAATCAACAAGATAAAGTTGACTATATTAAATTTCTTCACAATTTTTAAATGGTCTATCAAAAGCTCTTTTGACGTCATCAATGCTAAAAGAGCAAACTACTGAAGTAACAACACTGTTATTTTGTATTAGTGGAAATGTACCACAAAAATAAGTATCATCGTTAAGAATTTTATAGGTGCTTTCTAAAAAAAAATATATATACATATATAAATTATTAGAATATTGTTATAATCTACTATATTTGAAATACAGTCACTTGTTTTTATTTATAACTTACCAATTTTAGATTTTCTGAATTTTTTTAGTGTTCATTTTCATCTTGTAAAATATATTGATATCATTATGGATCAGTGCATTTTGCATTCATATTACTTTAACAGAATTCTAATTTAAACGTAATAACTTACGAACAACAAGAAGTAAAAAAATTTATATCTTGATCACGTTATCCAACTTCATCAACAATAATATAAGTAAATCATTTGAATGTTTTTGATGTATCGAATGATTAAATTTGACAAAATTAACATTAATCATATCGATTATTTCTTATTTGATTGATGATATTGTTAATGCTTCTTCACTAATAATAGTTTTTTTTCATCCTTTATTATTATCATCATTATTTATCAAATCATTATCGTCACAATAATTGTGGATATTATAAAATTCAATAAAAACTCGGCTCAAGTGATTAAATTCAATACCAATCATATTAATTGTTATACTTTTACGATTTCAAAATATATTTTTTGATTTCTTAGCATGAAGCATACCTGGTTGTGAATCTGTGCAAACAGTTATTACAAGATTTTTTGTTGGATCTAAACCACCAGTAAATTTTGTATGTTTTTTGAAATTATCATTCGGTTTTGAAATATAACAATATAGATAAAATGCACACGCTGTTATTGATTTTATCATGAAAAATTTTTTTCTCCATTTCATATGAATGCATTTGTATCATAACTTTGATAGAGTTGATTTCGACTCCTTAATTTCCTGTAATTAGCTAACCGATAACATCCTAAACAGATTTTTACTATTTCAAGTTGATGTAGCAACAATAAAAAGGGTTAAAATTACTTCATTAGACATGGCTATGTCTCTATGGCTAGCTCACTTGTACCTCAACTTGTACTGACTCAAACCATAATAAAGCTATATATAGTCAGTTGGAAAAATTCGATTTTTTTTTCTCGCCGTTAATCGTGGGTCAATATAAAGATCTCTGGAGCCTTTAAATAGTCGATAGGGTTCAGTTCAGAATGATCTGTTTAGATTTTTAACACAATGATCTGGAAAAAGAGCAGATTAAACAGATCGTATGCTCAAAAAACAGTGCCACGATATGCAGTGTGTTTGTATGTCTCTGGGGGGTTCATATGTTCTAGCAACGTAAACATGAATTTTGCCCCCCATGAAGTCTCACTTGCACGACCCACGATTGCGGGAATTCTTATAAAAAAACAGATAACGGCAAAAAGAAAGATTCTCACCAGAGAAACTAAGTGAAATCTGAGGTCAGAATTTAATTATCGCAATCTGAAAGCGAAGCCTACTTTCAGATTTGAAACAGCACCACCACATACTGAAGACATTTTTTCTTTTCTTGCTGAATTAACGAATAACCAAAAAATCAATCACAAGTAAGTATTATCCGAATTTTATTATTGTACACAGCTGGGATATCCTATTTCTTTACGTATATATCGATTATATTGCTACTGCCATTGTTCTTATTCAAAACAGCAAAAATATTTGATTATTAATTATTCATTTCATTATCTCAGTTGCTTTTTTTTCTTATTGTAGTTCCCATTTTATCTGATTGTAATAAATCTGTAATCTGTAGATAAACAAAAAGAGCCACTGTAGACTTGTAGAAAAATAATTTTATGTGTAAACATCTTCAGCTAAAGTGTATTTTTTTAGTGTTTCATTATATCTTGATAAATATATTGATACCTTTTTTGTAATACTATTATCAATGAGAAATAACTTATATTTTTACCATTTTTAGTTATATTTTGTACAAGTGCACGTTTGGATAAAACATCATTGATTTTATTATCATCTCAATTTAATTGTGCAAGTACAAGTTTACTATTTCTTTAATGTGTTATCGTTAAATTTCTAAAAATTTTCAATTGATCAGTTTTAAATTATATTTAATATCATTATGTAATTTTTTGTTTTATTATCATTGATAAAAGCCCAAAAAAAACTTATAAGATTTATAATATTAATTTTATTATAAGATTTATAATATTAATTTTATTATAAGATTTTTAATATTTTTTATTATAAGATTTTTAATATTTTTTATTATAAGATTTTCAATATTAATTTTCATATTAATTGTATCACGTGATGGAAGAATTGGACGTATATCAATTTTTGATAGACATATTTTCTTTTCGTAAATATATTTTTTGTGGTTTTTTTTAACAATGTTTAGATTATCACCTAATTTATATAATTTATTTGATCGTAATACTGGAATATTAACTGCTCGATAAATAGACGTTGGTATATCACCATGAATTTTTCTTGTCAATCCTTCATTATTATCATCACCATTTATTGAAGTATTATGGTCACAATATTGTGTACATTATTGAATTCAATAAACCCACGACTCAAGTTATTTAATCTGATACCAGTTTTATCAATTGCTATACTTTTACGATTTGAGAGTATATTTTTACTTTTTCAGCATTGGGCATTTTTGTATTATGAAAAATTATTAATGAGCTGGAAATTCAACTATATCATTACCAAAATCAGTAAATATACCATTATATGGATCATTATTTTTTATGGATCATTATTATTTTTTTAGTGTTTCATTATATCTTGATAAATATATTGATACCTTTTTTGTAATACTATTATCAATGAGAAATAACTTATATTTTTACCATTTTTAGTTATATTTTGTACAAGTGCACGTTTGGATAAAACATCATTGATTTTATTATCATCTCAATTTAATTGTGCAAGTACAAGTTTACTATTTCTTTAATGTGTTATCGTTAAATTTCTAAAAATTTTCAATTGATCAGTTTTAAATTATATTTAATATCATTATGTAATTTTTTGTTTTATTATCATTGATAAAAGCCCAAAAAAAACTTATAAGATTTATAATATTAATTTTATTATAAGATTTATAATATTAATTTTATTATAAGATTTTTAATATTTTTTATTATAAGATTTTTAATATTTTTTATTATAAGATTTTTAATATTAATTTTCATATTAATTGTATCACGTGATGGAAGAATTGGACGTATATCAATTTTTGATAGACATATTTTCTTTTCGTAAATATATTTTTTGTGGTTTTTTTTAACAATGTTTAGATTATCACCTAATTTATATAATTTATTTGATCGTAATACTGGAATATTAACTGCTCGATAAATAGACGTTGGTATATCACCATGAATTTTTCTTGTCAATCCTTCATTATTATCATCACCATTTATTGAAGTATTATGGTCACAATATTGTGTACATTATTGAATTCAATAAACCCACGACTCAAGTTATTTAATCTGATACCAGTTTTATCAATTGCTATACTTTTACGATTTGAGAGTATATTTTTACTTTTTCAGCATTGGGCATTTTTGTATTATGAAAAATTATTAATGAGCTGGAAATTCAACTATATCATTACCAAAATCAGTAAATATACCATTATATGGATCATTATTTTTTATGGATCATTATTATTTTTTTAGTGTTTCATTATATCTTGATAAATATATTGATACCTTTTTTGTAATACTATTATCAATGAGAAATAACTTATATTTTTACCATTTTTAGTTATATTTTGTACAAGTGCACGTTTGGATAAAACATCATTGATTTTATTATCATCTCAATTTAATTGTGCAAGTACAAGTTTACTATTTCTTTAATGTGTTATCGTTAAATTTCTAAAAATTTTCAATTGATCAGTTTTAAATTATATTTAATATCATTATGTAATTTTTTGTTTTATTATCATTGATAAAAGCCCAAAAAAAACTTATAAGATTTATAATATTAATTTTATTATAAGATTTATAATATTAATTTTATTATAAGATTTTTAATATTTTTTATTATAAGATTTTTAATATTTTTTATTATAAGATTTTTAATATTTTTTATTATAAGATTTTTAATATTAATTTTCATATTAATTGTATCACGTGATGGAAGAATTGGACGTATATCAATTTTTGATAGACATATTTTCTTTTCGTAAATATATTTTTTGTGGTTTTTTTTAACAATGTTCAGATTATCACCTAATTTATATAATTTATTTGATCGTAATACTGGAATATTAACTGCTCGATAAATAGACGTTGGTATATCACCATGAATTTTTCTTGTCAATCCTTCATTATTATCATCACCATTTATTGAAGTATTATGGTCACAATATTGTGTACATTATTGAATTCAATAAACCCACGACTCAAGTTATTTAATCTGATACCAGTTTTATCAATTGCTATACTTTTACGATTTGAGAGTATATTTTTTACTTTTTCAGCATTGGGCATTTTTGTATTATGAAGTATTATTAATGAGCTGGAAATTCAACTATATCATTACCAAAATCAGTAAATATACCATTATATGGATCATTATTTTTTATGGATCATTATTATTTTTTTAGTGTTTCATTATATCTTGATAAATATATTGATACCTTTTTTGTAATACTATTATCAATGAGAAATAACTTATATTTTTACCATTTTTAGTTATATTTTGTACAAGTGCACGTTTGGATAAAACATCATTGATTTTATTATCATCTCAATTTAATTGTGCAAGTACAAGTTTACTATTTCTTTAATGTGTTATCGTTAAATTTCTAAAAATTTTCAATTGATCAGTTTTAAATTATATTTAATATCATTATGTAATTTTTTGTTTTATTATCATTGATAAAAGCCCAAAAAAAACTTATAAGATTTTTAATATTTTTTATTATAAGATTTTTAATATTAATTTTCATATTAATTGTATCACGTGATGGAAGAATTGGACGTATATCAATTTTTGATAGACATATTTTCTTTTCGTAAATATATTGTTTGTGGTTTTTAACAATGTTTTTGTATTATGAAGTATTATTAATGTTAAAAAATTAACATGAGCTGGAAATTCAACTATATCATTACCAAAATCAGTAAATATACCATTATATGGATCATTATCATTATCATCAATTAATATAACATCATATTTTTTTCATATTTGTACTGGATAATAGAAATTTGTTGCATTTAGTGAATCAACAAAAATGCAAGTATTGCTTCTGTTTTATCTAAATGAAGTATTTTTTTTTTATAAAATTTTTTGTTAATAATGCTCTTAATATTTTTGGTATTTTTACATTTTGTATTGAAGTATAATAAAATAATTTTGGCACTAAGCATTAAATTTAACTATTTATAACTCTTCCAGTTCTACTAGATTTTTTAACTATCATTTTGGATCAGTGTATTTTGCATTCATATTACTTTTAATTTAACAGAATTTTAATTCAAACGTAAAAATTTACGAACAACAATAAGTAAAAGAATTCATATCTCGATTAGGTTGATGAACTTTATCAACAATAATATAAACAAAATTATTTAAATATTTTTGATGTATCGAATGACTTTAGTTTGACAAAATTAACATGAATCATATCGATAATTTCTTGTTTGATTGATGATATTGTGTATGTTTTTTTACTAAATTTTAAAAATTCATATGTACTAGCAAGTCTATCAACATGTTCATTTTTGTTTAATGTTGCTTCTGATATAACCGAATGTTCATCTAATATTATTTTCTTGGACGTCATACTGTGATTTATGCCTGTGAAAATCTAAAAGCAATATTTATATATATTCTAAAAAATTGAAAATTAATTAATTGTCTTATAGTTATTCAATATACCTGATAAAGTTCTTTATCTGCCGCTTTTATATATGCCTGAGCATAGTGAGTACTGGATACTTTATTGATATTAAACCCATATTGGAGATAGGAACGACAATACTACTAGCATCATAAACTTCTTCTTACCTTTGTAATAACTGTTTTTCGAAGAAAAAGCGTATAAATTGTAACATTGTTCAATGAATTAAAAAATAAATATGCTACTAAAAAATATAATTTTTCAAAACAAAAAAGCTGGACATCGATTTATGGGTCCGTTTCGTCATCAAATTTTTCTAACTCTACTCTATCAATTTTTAATTAGATATTAAAGATAAGGATTGGAAAGGGGCGACTCTGTATATATAAGACACGGTAGTTATTTTACACACACATATATCTCTTTCCTCATACTTGCAGCGAGGCACTACCTCTTAAGATTATTAAATATAAAATAATATTATTTTCTTATTATCAAATGTATAAACAAAACAACACCTAGATTTTTAATGATAAATTTTGAATAAACATGTTTACAGCTAATTTAAAAATTAAACAGTTTTCAATCATAAGTTTCAAGAGAGATAATAGTCAAAAGTTTAGTTTTTTAGTTTTTTTTTGTGGTAGTGGCAATAACAAACGATAATGAATTATTAAAATCATAATTTTGAAAAAAAGTCACGAATATTATTAATTTTTAATTTTTTTTTACGAATTAAAACAAATTAATCAATAATCTTACCTTTTTCCAGTAGTTGGATGATGTCAGACGTTAAACCGCTACCAATAATAACGATAAATGAAATCCATGCTGTTGTGAGTGCCTAAATGATCACTTGAAACAGACTAAACTATATAAAGGAAAAAAAAAATGTAAAATTGATTTATTATCAAAATAAAATTAAAAAATATGAAATATAAAATATTAATACTGTTATTATCAAATTTATTATGTATTTTTTTTTTTGATTAACGGATATTCATAAAATCGCACATGGAGATAAATTTAGTTGTCACTAATATTAAGTGAAAAAATACTTGACATAAATTTTTGTGTATATTAGCGGAATTACTTTACATTTTTGTCACCGGAGAGCACGAAGTGCTAAATTATACTAAATATTATTCCAAATGTCTTTTTAATTTCTCAAAGTCTATCAGTGCTAGTTGATTACTTTTCAAGATAACATGAAACATAAATTTCATTTAAAAAAAATATTTTTAAATCAATGATGAATATTTTTTTTTGTTGGAATTCTTATTTAATTAATTTTAATTTGATTGAAATATTTTTGTTTTTTTTTTTATTTTTCTCTTATTATCGGTAGATTTATTTTGTATATTCAAAATAGGAATAAAAAAATCAATATATAGAATATATTTCCTCAATAGATAATCGAGAAAAAGAAGATCTATCATTGATATTGAAATATATTTTTTTTAAATATATAAGTATTATTGATAACATAAGTATCTGAATTAAGTAACTATAATTATCAACACTGGGGATGATATTTACGATCTTACCAGCATCAAGCAAAATTATTTTTTGAAATATAAAAATTAATAGCATACTCCATAACAGTATTGATGCTGAACAAGATTGGTAAGTTGAATTTTTTACTTTTTTTCCAAATTGCTTACAACTTGTTTTAAACAAATTGATAAATATAAATAAATAAATATAATAATTTTACCTGGTTTTTGTGTTGGTAAATGTTAGACGTTAAAGTGGCTTTAATCAATATGAACGTTAAAATCCACATTATTGCGATGATAACGGCTGTAATTATAAAACAGAACAAAACATAAAGATTAGAAATATCACCATAAGTTTTTCAATATCAAAAAATTATTTTCGAATGTGATAAATTGGACAATTATTGTTTTAAATATTTTTAAATTTTGCATAGTATGTCAGTGTTAGATTATTATAGCAATAAAACGAACAAAAACATTGAATGAACAAGAATTGGAATAAAAAGAAATATTCATCATTGATATTAAAATATTTTTTTTTCAAATGTATTATAAACAAAAAAGGTATAAGGATAGAATAGATATTAATAAAATAATAATTTTAATGTCGATAACATGATAAAATATGAAAAAAAGACCAAGTAAATTGAGTATTTAGGATAATAAAAAAATTTTATATTATTTAAAAAGCATAAATATATGAAACGAAAAAAACTAGCTAAGTATAAATTATAAGAAGAGATAAGAAAAAAAAACATTATTTTAGTATAATATTTAGTGAACAAAAATATTAAATATAATATTTAATTTCTAATTTTTTTTAGCCAAAAATATTTACACATGAAATAAATAATCTGCGAGTCTCTAATAGCTTCGAAATTTTTCTTCTACGATATAGAAGTGAAGGAATAGAATATCCCAGTTTTATGCAATAAAAAAATTAAAATAATACATACCTAAGATTTATTTTTTCGGTTGTTTGGTTATTCCAGCAACAAAAGAAAAAATGTCTTCAGTGTGTGGTGGTACTGTTTCCAATCTGAAAGTATGCTCCTCTTTCGGATTGCGATCATTAAATTCTGCCTCCAGATCTCGTTTCTCTTCTCTGGTGAGAATTTTTTCTTTTGCTGCTATCTGTCCTTTTGTAAGAATTTCTGCAATTGCGGGTCGTGCAAGTGAGACTTCATGGGGGGTAAAATTCATGTTCACGTTGTTACAACAAATGAACCCCCACAGACATACAAACACACCGCAATTGTTGCCGTCTGCTTGTCGTGGCACTGTTTTTGGAGCATATATAGCCCATTCAGATTCTCTGACCTCATCATTGGGAGCATATGTATTCATAAAATTAACGAGCCGTTGAATTTGCTCTTTTGCCAGATCGTGGTGTAGCGAATCTAAATAGATCATTCTGATCTGAACCCTATCGACTATTAAAAGGCTCCAATGATTTCCACCCATATGTAAGGGTAAAAGAAGAAAATCAAATTTTTCCAACTTCCTGTATAGAGTCCTTCGATGCAAGGATCTATTGGTTGGGATTATCCGGCCCTCGAGGATGTCTTTTGTCATAAAGACATCTAAAAATTCAATATTGACCCCTTTTTTTGTTGCTAAATCAACTTGAATTAGGAAAAATCCGTTTAGGATGTTATCCACCAACCAATTACAGGACTCCAAAGATTCAAAGTCATATTGATCTATTACATATTTTTCGATTACCACTTGTTTTTTGAAGGTGTCGTGAGATTTTTTTCTTGTGTTTGAAAAAAAAAACTCACGCCACTCTTCAACTGAGGTTTTAGGTTGCTGGTTGACTTCAAGGTGACTACTAGACGTGAGCAGAGCTGTAGATGACTGTAATGAAAAATTGTGGAAGGCATTCATATATGGCTAGTTCTTCGTGAAATTCAAGTCCAAATCTTGAATTCACTTGGAATATTTTTTTTATTGTTTTATAGCAAAAAATATTGAATACGTATTTTTTTTTTTTTTTTTTTTTCTAAAAATTTTCAGACTTATGATTTTTAAAACGTCTTAATTAGAGTACTTTTTTTTCTTAAGTACCAGTTTTCCTATACTTTTACTTAAAATTTATTAACTTTATCAAAAAAATTCAGGAAAGATAAAAGTTTTATTTTTATTTATTGTTTGTGAATAAAATTTTTTAAAGATTTTTTAAACAATTTTTACATAATAATTTTATAAATAAACAATTAAAATTAATTTTTTTCAAACTTAAACCCAATTTTTTTTTTTTTTTAATAATAACCTTTGGAAAAAAAACAATTAATGGTAAAAATATCAGCTTAGCATTTTCATAACTTCATTATTTAAACAAATAAACAAAAAATAATCGCCGTGACGCGCTGTCTGTTATAAGTGTACCAGCTTGGTCGAGTTACAATTTTTTTCTAAAACTAGGAGTTTGTGTATGCTGTAAAAAAATTCAAGATACAAAAAAGTTCCATTATAATTCATAGTTTTAAATAAGAATTTTTAAAAAATTTTTAAACAATATTTATGGCATAATTTGTGGAATGAACAATTGTAATTTTTTTTTATTCGAACTTGGGCCCGTTTTTTAAAATTTTTTTTTTTTAATAATAATCTTTGTAATAAAAATAATTAGGGAAAAAATTTCCAGCTTAGCATTTTCATAACTTCATTGTTTAAATAAATAAAGAGAAAAAAATCGCTTTGACGCATCGTAACTCGACCGCGCTGGTACGCTTACTACTATAACAGACGGCGCGTCACGGCGATTATTTTTTTGTTTACTTGTTTAAATGATGAAGTTATGAAAATGCTAAGCTGAGATTTTTACCATTAATTGTTTTTATTCCAAAGATAATTATTAAAAAAAAAAAAAAATTGGGTCCAAGTTGAAAAAAAAAAATTTCAATTATTTATTTAACAAATTATATCATAAATACTGATTAAACAATTTTTTTTAAATCCTCATTTTAAACTATGAATAATAATGAAACTTTTTTGTATCTTGAATTTTTTTGATTACATAAATAGTTTTTCAATAATAAACATACAAAAACTCCTAGTTTTAGAAAAAATCTATCAAAAACCGAAATTAAAAAAAATCATAAGTCAAAAAATTTTGAAAAAAAAAAAAAATACTTTAATATTTTTTGCTCAAAAATAATAAAAAAAATATTCAAATTGAATTTAACGATTGGACTTAAATTTCACGTAGAACTAGCCATACATATATATTTTTTCATGAGTCTTATGCAATCTTTCAAATATAAATAATAGAAAAATGAATTCTTTATGTTGAGGTTTAGGTGAGTTAGCGCAATAGATTACAGTCTAAAAATTGACTGGGATATATAGAAAAACGCTTTTTTAAATTTAAATTTAAAGTGTACAAGTCGATGAGTTTGTAAGTTATAAATTTATGCTTTTTTTTTCGTTAACGAGTTTAATTAATATTTTTTGTTTCTTATACTGTAGCCTAATTCCAAACGACAAAAGTAAAGTTAAAAAAAAATATATATATACATTTTTTAAAGCTATTTAAATAAGCTTTAATATGGTGTAATGGTTAAATTTTTTTCTTGTTTATTGACCGAGAATTCTAAGGATAATTCAGGAAATGTCTATTTTACATGTTATTTAAATGGACAAATTCAACCTTGATTCGTGGGCTCAAAAATAAATGAATCGTTTCGAAATTTTACCTGAATTTTTTCATCATCAAAGACAACAACTTAAGCCTGAGGGGCAACGAAAAAAAAAATTTTATATATTATTATTACGATTTAAAAATGGACGGTGATGCTCAGATCAATGTAAATTTTTTTTCTCTACCTTCAGTAAAGAAGTTCTACTTGAGAACTTTCAATTTTCGATTAAAACAAAAAAAAAATATCCCTGAAAAACACTTAGCTTGTGATACGTGCATGACATGATTTTTATTGAAAACGGATAGTAAAATTCGTTGAAAAATAAATTCAGAATTTCCTACTAAAAACTTACCGAAACAGATGTCGAAGATGATTCTATAATTGACAGCTCACTCATATCACGTGTGATATCGTCAGTTGGGCACGGAGTGTCTTCAATGCTACCATTTTTCACCAGAACTTCAATGATATCATTAATATTTTCGTGGAAGTAACTGAAGCAGTTTTCAACTTCATCACGAAATATGTCTTTAGACACTTCCCCAGCAACCTCCTGACAGATTTTTTGCCAGGTGGTGTTTCTCAAGTTCCTTTTCCTTTTTGATGAATTTTTACTGAGATCGCGTACATCCTGAGGACAACGACAATCACAGTGACGGATTATGGCATCCGCCATCGCATCAATGGTGTATTGAATTGGAACCTTGAACAATTTTATGTAAAAGTGCATTTCAAATATGAACGATAATTAATGTAGAGTTTATTTAATCGTACAAAATGAAAAAAAACACTGAATACTGATTACTGATTGCTGAAGAATTTGAAGAAAGAAATTCTAGCCTTTAAAATTTTTTATGCAATAATACAACTGATTTATCGTATGATAATTGACTGAGATAGATCTATGGTTTTTGACTTTAAAGTAATTGAAAAGGTTTAAAAAAAATTAGATCCCCTTAGTTTTTTCATTTTTTCAATTTGTTTTTTAATTATCTAAAACTTTACCGTAAAAAAAAAATTTTAAAAAATGTTCCCTGGGTGCTAGAACACCATAAATACAAAAAACCTATGTTTTTTACCTTTAAAGTAATTGAAAGGGTTTAAAAAAAATTAGATCCCCTTAGTTTTTTCATTTTTTCAATTTGTTTTTTAATTATCTAAAACTTTACCGTAAAAAAAAAATTTTAAAAAATGTTCCCTAGGTGCTAGAACACCATAAATACAAAAAACCTATGTTTTTTACCTTTAAAGTAATTAAAAGGGTTTAAAAAAAATTAGATCCCCTTAGTTTTTTCATTTTTTCAATTTGTTTTTTAATTATCTAAAACTTTACCGTAAAAAAAAAATTTTAAAAAATGTTCCCTAGGTGCTAGAACACCATAAATACAAAAAACCTATGTTTTTTACCTTTAAAGTAATTAAAAGGGTTTAAAAAAAATTAGATCCCCTTAGTTTTTTCATTTTTTTAATTTGTTTTTTAATTATGTAAAACTTTACCGTAAAAAAAAACTTTCAAAAAATGTTCCCTAGGTGCTAGAATACCATAAATACAAAAAACCTATGATTTTTACCTTTAAAGTAATTGAAAGGGTTTAAAAAAAATTAGATCCCCTTAGTTTTTTCATTTTTTCAATTTGTTTTTTAATTATCTAAAACTTTACCGTAAAAAAAAAATTTTAAAAAATGTTCCCTAGGTGCTAGAACACCATAAATACAAAAAACCTATGTTTTTTACCTTTAAAGTAATTAAAAGGGTTTAAAAAAAATTAGATCCCCTTAGTTTTTTCATTTTTTCAATTTGTTTTTTAATTATCTAAAACTTTACCGTAAAAAAAAAATTTTAAAAAATGTTCCCTAGGTGCTAGAACACCATAAATACAAAAAACCTATGTTTTTTACCTTTAAAGTAATTAAAAGGGTTTAAAAAAAATTAGATCCCCTTAGTTTTTTCATTTTTTCAATTTGTTTTTTAATTATCTAAAACTTTACCGTAAAAAAAAAATTTTAAAAAATGTTCCCTAGGTGCTAGAACACCATAAATACAAAAAACCTATGTTTTTTACCTTTAAAGTAATTAAAAGGGTTTAAAAAAAATTAGATCCCCTTAGTTTTTTCATTTTTTTAATTTGTTTTTTAATTATCTAAAACTTTACCGTAAAAAAAAAATTTTAAAAAATGTTCCCTAGGTGCTAGAACACCATAAATACAAAAAACCTATGTTTTTTACCTTTAAAGTAATTGAAAGGGTTTAAAAAAAATTAGATCCCCTTAGTTTTTTCATTTTTTCAATTTGTTTTTTAATTATCTAAAACTTTACCGTAAAAAAAAAATTTTAAAAAATGTTCCCTAGGTGCTAGAACACCATAAATACAAAAAACCTATGTTTTTTACCTTTAAAGTAATTAAAAGGGTTTAAAAAAAATTAGATCCCCTTAGTTTTTTCATTTTTTTAATTTGTTTTTTAATTATCTAAAACTTTACCGTAAAAAAAAAATTTTAAAAAATGTTCCCTAGGTGCTAGAACACCATAAATACAAAAAACCTATGTTTTTTACCTTTAAAGTAATTGAAAGGGTTTAAAAAAAATTAGATCCCCTTAGTTTTTTCATTTTTTCAATTTGTTTTTTAATTATCTAAAACTTTACCGTAAAAAAAAAATTTTAAAAAATGTTCCCTAGGTGCTAGAACACCATAAATACAAAAAACCTATGTTTTTTACCTTTAAAGTAATTAAAAGGGTTTAAAAAAAATTAGATCCCCTTAGTTTTTTCATTTTTTTAATTTGTTTTTTAATTATGTAAAACTTTACCGTAAAAAAAAACTTTCAAAAAATGTTCCCTAGGTGCTAGAATACCATAAATACAAAAAACCTATGATTTTTACCTTTAAAGTAATTGAAAGGGTTTAAAAAAAATTAGATCCCCTTAGTTTTTTCATTTTTTCAATTTGTTTTTTAATTATCTAAAACTTTACCGTAAAAAAAAAATTTTAAAAAATGTTCCCTAGGTGCTAGAACACCATAAATACAAAAAACCTATGTTTTTTACCTTTAAAGTAATTAAAAGGGTTTAAAAAAAATTAGATCCCCTTAGTTTTTTCATTTTTTTAATTTGTTTTTTAATTATCTAAAACTTTACCGTAAAAAAAAAATTTTAAAAAATGTTCCCTAGGTGCTAGAACACCATAAATACAAAAAACCTATGTTTTTTACCTTTAAAGTAATTGAAAGGGTTTAAAAAAAATTAGATCCCCTTAGTTTTTTCATTTTTTCAATTTGTTTTTTAATTATCTAAAACTTTACCGTAAAAAAAAAATTTTAAAAAATGTTCCCTAGGTGCTAGAACACCATAAATACAAAAAACCTATGTTTTTTACCTTTAAAGTAATTAAAAGGGTTTAAAAAAAATTAGATCCCCTTAGTTTTTTCATTTTTTTAATTTGTTTTTTAATTATGTAAAACTTTACCGTAAAAAAAAAATTTTAAAAAATGTTCCCTGGGTGCTAGAACACCATAAATACAAAAAACCTATGTTTTTTACCTTTAAAGTAATTAAAAGGGTTTAAAAAAAATTTTTAGGGATAGCGTAGAGACGGGGGTGTATAGCGAAAAATAGTTCAAGTAAAAGAAGCATAACCCATTATTTTTTTTTTTCTAAAAACTTAAATAGTCGCCGTGTTGAAATGATATCGCATAGTCTATTAATTGTTACGTTCTCACAGAATTTTTATCGCTTTTTGTAAAGAAAATAGAAAAAGTTCTGAAATTTATAGTTCAAAACTTACCGTGACAGAAGTCGACGATGTTTCTCTGATGGACAGCTCACTTATATCACGTACGACACTCTCGACTGTATCGATAGTGTCCTTGATATGTCCATCTCTGACCAAAATGCCGATGATATCATCGACATTCATCGAAAAAAACTGGAAGCATCTTTTATGAAAGATCTTCGTTTTTTTTTTTATTCCACCAAAAACCTCTCTCGTTATTCTCGACCAAATACCGTTCGTAGCATACATATACTGTGTATATTTTACAGTCAGTAGCTCTCTGACATCTTCAGCATTGGCGAATTTGTAGTGGAGTTTTATAGCATATGCGAGGGCATCATTGCTGCATTCACGATCCATCTTGTTAAAAAACAATATATATTAAAGGGTATTATATAAAAATAAAAAAAATATGAATATAATTGAAAAATAATAATATCATATATTTTTAATATTAATAATAACATCAATATTAATATCATTAATAATATATAAATAATAGAACTAATAATATAAATAAAATGATATTAATAATGAAAATAATACAAATAGAAATATTAATGATAATATTAGTAATTATATCAATAGAATATGAAAATGATTCAAAAATACGAATATTATTTGAGTTTTAATATTAATATTAATAATATCATCAATAATACTATAAATAATATAAATAGAATAATATAAGATTTTAAAATAGTGCCTATATATTTATATAAATTATTAAAAGATGATTATAAATTTATTTATTTATTTGTTTTAAACTATATAATATTTTTAATATTTATAATTGTAAATAATAATTTAGCCATATTAAAATTAAAAATTAAAAAGTGTTAACGATAAAAAAATTTTTCCACCCGTTTTTTCCCCCTGAAAATATTCGTATGCAAAAAAAAAAAAAAATTCAAAAATTTATAACTTGAAACAATTAATAAAATAAAAATGGTGGTCGGCTAATGGTTATTTTTTTATGTTCTTTAATTTATCTAAAGTCATTTTCCCGATTCCACCCCATTTTTTGGGGTGTACTTTTTCCGGATTTTTTAGCTCGACATTCCGCTAAATGCTTTTCCGATGGCCGAACATTCCTACCAGTGAACATCTGATGTCTGGACATCCGTCAAGTGAACAGACTTAAATAATATTTATACTCTTCTGGTAAATGATATTTTTTTGTGATGTTCTAGTTTGTCCGATATTTTAAAGGTAGCGTTACTAATACCATATAGAGCAATAAAAACTGTATTTTACTAATAATTTTATTAACATAATTTGTATATATAGTTTATATATATATACTTTGCATTTATTAAAAAAATAAAACTTTTTTTTTTTTGTACTAATCTATATACATGTATAGTTTATATTCAAATTTTATTTTAACAAATAATATTTTTTATTAAAATAAATAAATATATTCTATTTAAATAAATAGAATTACGATTAGTTTCATAATTTTATAAACAACAATATACAAATTATTGATACAAACATGCATTGTTTATGTGTATACATAGATCGTTTGTATAAATTTTGTATTGAAAATTTTCTTTAAAAAAATAATAAAATTGATTAACTATAGACTGATAAGAAAATAACAAATAATTATGTATATACTTTTGAATTTGATAATTTATCTGTACATATTTATTTTCATAAATATAAAATTTATACTTTGCTTTATTTGCAACGATCGAATATTCAAGGGAATATATTTATAATTGGTAATTAAGTATTAATATTAATCATTAAAAAATTATTATATTCCGTTCTTCAGTATGTGCATTATTATATGCATGTTTGTAAAAATTATAAAAATAAAAATAATATTTCAGGTACCTCTTTGAAAATATAAAAGATTTATAGTATAGGTAAAAAAGTTTTCAGCATGGTTAATGCTATTTGTTTATCATCAATGACAATTTAAAAAAATATTAATGAAAAAAAAAATAAAAATGCATTAATTATACCTGTTGTGAATATAAAATTAAAAGTATAATATCATAATAACACCCACACCAAAAAAATTTCTGAAATTTACATATAAAAAATATAATCTTTTATATTTTTTATATAGACTTTCATACATTTTTTTTTGTGTGGGCAGTAAAATAATCATTGAATAAATATTAAAATAAAAATTACCTACTAATAAAAAAAAAAAAGTAAATAATATTATATATTGGGTTTCAAGCTGGAATCGAACTCAAATTGTTTATAGAACGTAGAAGATAAACACGTAGGTTCGATACCTGCTGGATTTTTTTTTGTCAATGATTTTAAACACTGCACTTTCAAAATTATCGTTAATTCAATGTCTAAAAGTTAATATAAATTCAATCAAAATATATTAGATCTGTGCAGATCTATACTCTCATTGATCCTGACTAAATATATCTAAGCAATATATCTTGGCGTTATGTATCATATCTTCAGCTAATTGTTTATTAAAAAAAAAAAAAATATATATATATATATATGTGCTTAACGCACGCTTGCAAGAAAAATTTACAAAACAATAATAATTAATGAATTTATTCATTTGTAAATTTTATTCTGATATGTAAATAGGTCAAAAACATAAAATAAAATAAAATAAAATAAAATAAAAGTGTCAATCACACGTAGGCAACGGAAAAATATATATAATCATAATAATATATATCATAAATAACAATATATATATCATCATATAAATATAATATATATAGAATATATATATTATATAATATATATTATAATATATATCATAAATAATACATATCTTTGAAAGATTAGTCAATAATTAAAGAACATATTTTGGGTTTTTTCATATAATTTTTTTTAATAAATAAAAAAAAATATATTTTCAAACTTGATCATCGATGGCAATCATGTGTATATGTGTACATATACATGTGTATATAAATATGAAAGTAAATGAGTGTACTTGAATATTACTTGTATGTGAGGTGTAATATACCTTTATTCCGAATGAAAAAACTGCAGGTGAACGAAATAGGTTTTACTGTGAAAGAGGTGCCCAACTTGGGATTATATATACAAACGTGTATGAATAGAACAACATTGTCGCACATATAGTGCAAAAAAGAAATATTTCTTTATTATATTTTTATATAAGATACTTCGAATTTATCAATCAAATGTATGTTAGTAGATAAAATAATATATATATAACACCCACACCAAAAAAATTTTTACATCCGTCAAGTGAACAGACTTAAATAATATTTATACTCTTCTGGTAAATGATATTTTTTTGTGATGTTTTAGTTTGTCCAATATTTTAAAGGTAGCGTTACTAATACCATATAGAGCAATAAAAACTGTATTTTACTAAATATTTTTTTTCAACTCCAGATAAAGTTATATACAATTGTTTAATATGTATATATATTTGCTAAGGAAAATGCCTATACATATTACTTTTTTTTTTTTTTTTTTTAATAAACAATTAGCTAAAGATATAATGCCAAGATATATTGCTTAGATATATTTAGTCAGGATCAATGAGAATATAGATCTGCACAGATCTAATTTATTTTGATTGAATGTCTATTAACTTTTAGACATTGAATTAAGTGAACGCATAGTAATAATTTTTTTAAATAAATTTTTACAAATATAAAATTAAATCTAACTTATAATTTGGTTTATAAATTAGGTCTATAAATACTTCATTGATCTTATTAAAAAAAACAAGTATATATAAGTATATATACAAGTTCACTCTTTAAAAATTCAAATCCACATCGCCATATAATATTTAACATTTTTTATAAACGAAAAAATTAAATTGTTATATTTTAATCAATATGTATGTTGTTTAATGCAAAAAATTTTGTAGGTAAAATAAATGTAAGCAAGTATATACTTTAAAATATTATTTTCGTGAATATTTTTTTTTTCTTATCAATCAATAGTGAATGATTTTTAATTTTTTTTTTTTTAGATCATTGTTTTTTTTTTTTACAGAATTCATACAAATAATTTTATTAACATAATTTGTATATATAGTTTATATATATATATAGGTATATACTTTGCATTTATTAAAAAAGTGAAACTTTTTTTTTTTGTATTAATCTATATATAGTTTATATTCAAATTTTATTTTAACAAATAATATTTTTTATTAAAATAAATAAATATATTCTATTTAAATAAATAGAATTTTTATTAGTTTCATAATTTTATAAACAACAATATACAAATTATTGATACTAACATGCATTGTTTATGTGTATACATAGATCGTTTGTATAAATTTTGTATTGAAAAATTTCTTTAAAAAAATAATGAAATTGATTAACTATAGACTGATAAGAAAATAACAAATAATTATGTATAATAATCGATGAAATATACTTTTGAATTTGATACATATTTGTACATATTTATTATTATAAATATAAAATTTATACTTTGCTTTATTTGCAACGATCGAATATTCAAAGGAATATATGTATAATTGGTAATTAAATATTAATACTAATCATTAAAAAATTATTATACTCCGGTCTTTAGTATGTGCATTATCATATGCATGATTGTAAAAATTATAAAAATAAAAATAATATTTCAGGTACCTTTTTGAAAATATAAAAGATTCATAGTATAGGTAAAAAAGTTTTCAGCATGCTAAATGCTATTTGTTTATCATCAATGACAATTTAAAAAAATATCAATGAAAAAAAAAATGAAAATGCATTAATTATACCTCTTGTGAATATAAAATTAAAAATATAATATCATAATAACACCCACATCAAAAAAATTATTACATCCGTCAAGTGAACAGACTTAAATAATATTTATACTCTTCTGGTAAATGATATTTTTTTGTGATGTTCTAGTCTGTCCGATATTTTAAAGGTAGCGTTACTAATACTATATAGAGCAATAAAAACTGTATTTTACTAAATATTTTTTTTCAACTCCAGATAAAGTTATATACAATTGTTTAATATGTATATATATTTGCTAAGGAAAATGCCTATACATATTACTTTTTTTTTTTTTTTTCTTAATAAACAATTAGCTAAAGATATAATGCCAAGATATATTGCTTAGATATATTTAGTCAGAATCAATGAGAATATAGATCTGCACAGATCTAATATATTTTGATTGAATGTCTATTAACTTTTAGACATTGAATTAAGTGAACGCATAGTAATAATTTTTTTAAATAAATTTTTATAAATATAAAATTAAATCTAATCTAATATAAAATTAATTATATAATAAAATGTTTTTTTTATATTTGATAATAAATATTCTAGTTACTAATTCTGGCAAGTATTTAATTTATATTTAAAAAAATTATATATTTTTTATTTAATGATAATGATTATTTAATTTTAATTAAGAATGCAAAGAAACTAATAAAATTATTGGTGGTTTAACAACACCCATATCAAAATATCCATACATTTCGTTAATTTATTGGTCAAATTATCATTTATGCAGTGGTACTTTATTATCATCATTGTATGTATTAACAACAGCTAGTTGTGTTTTATTTAAACCTGATACTTTTGCTGGAAATTTAAAAGTAATTGCTGGTACAAATGATAAATTAAATGCACTTGGACGTGGACAAGTAAGAAATGTACAATATATAATTTATCATGAAGAATATAATCCTCGTGAATTATGGAAAAATGATATAGCAATATTAAAAGTAATTTATAAACAAATAATTATCAATTATATCAATTTAATTTTTATCATATTTAATTTGTTAATACTATTTAATTAATATTATTTTTTTAAATAAAGCTTGTTACACCATTGAATATTGATAATGTTTATACAAAAACAATTGATGTTCGTGAAAGTCCAAAAATATTAATATTATTTTACAAAACTGCTGGATGGGGTGATCGTACAATATTACCAATTCAAACAACACAATATTTACAAAGAATTTTATTAAAACCTATTGGTAAAGAAATATGCAATATGATATTCGAAAGAGATCTTGATGAAAATCAAAGTTGTGCAAAAAGTATTTATCCAGACAAGGAATAACATGTGTAATAATTATATACCTATATAAAAAAAAATTAATTTAATATAAATTTATATACATATATATTTATAATAATAATTAATAAATTTAAAAAATTATTATTATTTAATAGGGTGATAATGGCAATCCAATGGCTATTGATAATAAACTTGTTGGAATTATTTCTTGTTATTCAAATGATGGAGGACGTTTTATTATTTTTACTAAAACATGGGCTTATTATTATTGGATTCAACAAAAAATGATTCTATTTTTAAAATAATCATTATTGTTATTTTTTTTAATTAAATATATATTTGTTTGGTAAAATAATATGTAATATTAATCAAAATATTAAAAATATTGTTAATAAAAATTTTAATTTAATTTTTAAATTATTAATATTTAATTTATAAATATGAATATTTAAAATTATAAAATTTTTATAAAATTATTATTGATATAATGATAAAAATTTGAAGAATAAACATAAAATTTTAGTTATAATATAAATTTTAGTTTTAAATTGATAAAAAAAAATTTTTTCTTTATTTAATTTCTACCAGAATATAATAAAATTTTAATTTTATCATTTTTAAATATTTATTTAATGATAATAATTTATTATTTATTTACTATTTAAAATTTTATTTTATTTTTTTTAATTTATATGTAGATTGATACACCATTTAATATTAATTTAATTTATACAAAAGTAATAAATGTACAGAGATATTTTTTACCTTTAATATTACATTTTAAAACTGCTGGTTGGGGTAATCAAAATACACCAAATTTTATATTGACACAATATTTACAACGTGTTACTTTAAAAAATGTTGATAAAATTGTTTGTCGAAATATGATTGGAAGTGATACTCATTCATGTCAAGGAAAATTATTTTGGACAAAAACATGTTTTGACAGTTGTTAGTAAACTTTTAAATAAAAATGAATTAATAAGTATGATTTTTTGGGGTCCACCAGGTTGTGGTAAGGTAATTAAATAAAAATATTATAATAATAATAACAGTGAAAAATAAATTACTAATAATATATTTTTTTTAATTTTATAGACAACACTTGCAAATATAATTGCAAAAAATTCTAATAACAATAAAAAATGTCATACAAAATTTGTAAAACTATCAGCAATATCATCTAAAATTGGTGATATTAAAGAAGCAGTTAGTTCAGCTGAAAATAATAAAAAACATGGTTATAAAACATTAATATTTATGGATGAGATTCATAGATTTAATAAACTACAACAAGATATATTTTTGCCTCATATTGAATCTGGTACATTTATTTTAATTGGTGCAACAACAGAAAACCCTTTTTACAGTTTGAATCCAGCTTTAATAAGTCGTTGTCGTGTATTTTCATTTGAAAAATTAAAATCTGAAGATATTAGACTTATTTTAATTAAAGCAATTAAATTATTAAATGGAAAATTACAATCAACAAATTCATCAGATGATAAAGCCTCCAATGTTATTGATTATAAATTTAAAATTAAAAAAGAAAGTCTGGATTGGCTAATAAATATTTGTGATGGTGATGTATCAATTGGTACCAAAAGTTTAGAAACAACAGTCAAGTCAATAAATCAAGGATCATTTATCCAAATTGATGATATTAAAATTAGCATGAAAAATGTAAATGAATGTTTAATTAAAAAATGTGATATAAATGTTCATTTAGTTATGGCTTTGCATAAATGTATTAAAGATGGACATGAAAATGGATCTTTATATTGGTTGGCAAGATTAATGGATGCCAAAGAAGATCCAGTATTAATTGCCAAACGTTTAATTCGTATTGCTAGTGAAGAACTTTGTCCTGATGATCCAGAAGCTCAAAGTAAATATATATTCATTTATTTTATTTATTAATTTTATATTTAAAACTTATATTTTATTTTTTAATAATGTACAGGTTTAGCTGTTAGTACAGTGTATGGCTGTCAAACAATTAGAATGCCAGAATGTGATGTTTTATTAGCACAGTGTGCTCTTTATCTTTGTAGAGCTCCAAAATCAAATACTATTAAATCAGCACTTGATAATTATACAGAGAAAATATCATGAGTAAATATCATGATCATCAATTATTTGGTAAATTTTAAAATTTTAATTTTATCACTGCTTGATGATGACAGTCATGATTATTTACAATGACTTTAAATTATTATTTTTATATAAAATTATTCAATTTTAATTTCATATAAATATATTTGTAATAAAAAAAAAATATAATATACTTGGCTGAATAGCCTTTTCTAATGTCGTTAAATTAATTATCATGATAAGATTGTTTATTCAAAGTTAAATTATAACTTTATTTTTTTTTTTATCAGTAAAAATTATTTATCTAATAATAATAATAATAATAATTTTGTTAATTAATCTAATCTAACTAAAATATAATATGAAAAAAAAATATATCAGTTTATATAGTTCAGTTATATTCAAGCAAAGAAACAATCATATTTAAAAATGATTTTTAAAATAATTTTTTGGTATTTAATGATATCAATTATTATCACAAGTAAGTTTTTTTAAAATAAATTTATATTAAAATTATTAAAAATTAAATAAAAAAAATATGTAAATAATCAATATCAATATCAGTTAAATATAATAATCATAAATAAATATTAATTATTAATGCAAACAGACTGCAATGGCAAGAAACCACATAGAATTATTGATGGAATATCAACAACCATTGATCAAATCAATTGTGGAAAAATGACTTGGCAATATTAATTGTAATTAAAATAAAAAATATTATATTTGTATTTATATAATAATTGCAATAATAATTTTAATATTTATTTTTAATTTAACAATTTATAGCTAGAATCATCAATAATTCTAAATTTTTATACTCAAGTAATTCCAATCAGAACTAATGCTTTTGTTCCTACTCGTAAATTAAAATGTACTGGTTGGGGTGGTCGAATAACAAGAGATTTTGAAATAATTGAAAACTGTCAAAAGATTTTTTTACAAATTAAAATTAAAGGTAAATGTCGTGATTTTTTTGGACTTGATCTTGATGTTAATCAAAGATGTGCAGAGACATGTGAAATAAATCAGGCAATTACATTGGTAATTAATAATTTATATATTAAAAATAATAATATTTTTTATTTATATTTATTTATATATTTATTTTTAAAAGGGTGATGGTGGTAATCCATTGATCACTGTTGAACAACTTGTTGGAATTGTTTCTGTGTATTTTTTGAGAGGAAGTCGTCTTATTATTTTTACAAATCTTATGGGATATAATAACTGGATTGAAAGTATTGTTGAATCATATTAATAAAAATTTAATATACAAATACTTGAATTAATCATTTTATTCATTGAATAAATATTTTAATAATTAAAATATAAAAATTTATTATTTTATTTTCTGTTTTAAATTATTTAGAATAAATAAATTTAAAAAGAGAAAAAATTTATTATCTAATTAAATTTATAATACAACAATATTATATTAAATTTTTATGATTAATTTTATTTATTTAATTGATATTGATCAATAACATCAAGAGGCACGGTAGTGCCTCGAGTCAAGTATGAGAAAGGAAATATACCGGGTGTCCCATTTTAATCTATTAATGGATTTTATTTTTTTAATATTGGTCAAATTGAAAAATAGTTCAAATAAAAGTTGTAGGAAACAGAGGGGGACATTGGAATTTGAAAAAATAAATTCGGAAAAATTCAAAATGGCGGAGTTTCCGGTATAAACATACTTTTTTTAAATGGGAACTATACTTTTTTTTTTTACCAAACAGTTTTTCGCATCAAAACTAACACTTTTTATTTGAAAAATTTTTCGATTAAATCAATTTTTTTTTTGGCTAAATTTAATCTCTGTATGAATTTCCCTCAAAAAATATGCCTCCAATCGAAAAATAGTATTTGACAAAGTTGTAGGACTTGAAAAAAAACACGAAAAAAAAGAAAAAAAAATAATAAAAAAACTCAATATGGCGGAGTATGAAGGATAAATAAAGTTTTTTTGAGGTTATGTAGGTTTTTTTTTAAATATGGCTTTAGCTGAAAAATTTCATTTAGAAAAAGTGTTAGTCTTGTTGTCAACTATTTAAAAAAAAAAAAAAATCACCTAACCTCAAAATGGACTATGTTCATACTTGGAACTTCGCCATTTTGAATTTTTTTGTAATTTTTTTTTTTTTTTTTTTATTTGTTTTTTCGAGTCCTACAACTTTTTCAAATACTATTTTTTGATTGGAAGCATATTTTTCGAGCGAAATTCATTAAAAGGTGAAATTTAGCCAAAAAAAAAGTTGATTTAATCGAAAAATTTTTCAAATAAAAAGTGTTAGTTTTGATGCGAAAAACTGTTTGGTAAAAAAAAAAAGTATAGTTCCCATTTAAAAAAAGTATGTTTATACCGGAAACTCCGCCATTTTAAATTTTTCCGAATTTATTTTTTCAAATTCCAATGTCCCCCTCTGTTTCCTACAACTTTGATTTGAACTATTTTTCAATTTGACCAATATTAAAAAAATAAAATCCATTAATAGATTAAAATGGGACACCCGGTATATGTGTGTGTAAGAGTAACTACCGTGCCTTATTATACACGACCCCGAGTTGACCCCTTCCGTTTCCAATGTTTCAAAATTTAATAAAGATATGATGGAATCAATTTAAAAATATGGGGTTTTGTAATGATCCCATAAATCGATGTCAAGCTTTTTTTTAAAAAAAAAATCAGATTTTTTAGTGGCTTATTTTTTTTTTTATTGAACAATCAAATTAACGGTTGCGATTTTTTGGCTGAAAAGCCAGATTTCTGATTTTGTTAAGTTGGTAGTACAGTATAAGATTATAAAATTTTTTTTTTTTTACTTTTCTCACTTGCTCATTTTTGTTGGCTGCACTGCAGAGTTGACATATGAATATATGATAAATATTGCAATAGTGTATATTAAAAATAATAAACATCAAATGATACACCGGTAAAATAATTATAAATAAAAATTAAACTTGATGATATATAAATTGTGTATGTTACAAAAAAAACTTTACAAAAAGATGTGATATCTAACAAAAAACAAAAAACAAGTATTTTGTACAAAAAAAGAGTCAAGTACTCGAAATTGTAGTCAATTTTTAATGTAACTTGTTTTGTCATTAATTAATTTTTTGATATAAAAAAAAATATGATACAATAAAAACCAACGAAGAAATTTTATTTTCGATACATGTAGTTAAATCTAAATTGTTGAAAAAAATAAAATAAAATAAAAAAAAAAAAATTATACTTGACCTCGCTATACATGAGATTGAATAATGTTGGCTTAAAATTTAATTTTTTATTTAGGAAAAAACTACGCGGGGTCAAGTATAAAATTTTTTTATTTTATTTTATTTTATTTTTTTCAACAATTTAGATTTAACTACATGTATCGAAAATAAAATTTCTTCGTTGGTTTTTATTGTATCATATTTTTTTTTATATCAAAAAATTAATTAATGACAAAACAAGTTACATTACAAATTGACTACAATTTCGAGTACTTAACTCTTTTTTTGTACAAAATACTTGTTTTTTGTTTTTTGTTAGATACTATATAGAGCAATAAAAACTGTATTTTACTAAATATTTTTTTTCAACTCTAGATAAAGTTATATACAATTAGTACTTATAAAATAAGTGTATAATACCGTATAATACTAAAATAATATGAAATCCAATTGTTTATATTTTTTATAAATTGTTTATTCCTTTTCAAATATAATATAATATTATATATATATTTATATATAAATTTTATTTATTTATCAGCAAAAATTACCGAAAAAAAAATGGTAAATTTTTAGAAAGCAATACCAGAAATAGTTACCACAAAAAAAAAGGTAAATTTCTAGAAATCATTACTAGTAACAATTTCCGGAAAATAAACGGTAAATTTTTAGAAAACATTACTAGAAAAGATTTCCGATTAATTAGTGGTAAATTTCTAGTAGTGTTTACTAGTAATTTACCGATAATTTTCCAGTAATATATTACTGGTTACGCTTGGTTACATGGGTAAGATATATATTTTTTTTGAGTACATCCTTTTCCTTAGCTACCATTTTTGTTGGCTGCACTGCAGAGTTGACATATGAATATATGATAAATATTGCAATAGTGTATATTAAAAATAATAAACATCAAATGATACACCGGTAAAATAATTATAAATAAAAATTAAACTTGATGATATATAAATTGTGTATGTTACAAAAAAAACTTTACAAAAAGATGTGATATCTAACAAAAAACAAAAAACAAGTATTTTGTACAAAAAAAGAGTCAAGTACTCGAAATTGTAGTCAATTTTTAATGTAACTTGTTTTGTCATTAATTAATTTTTTGATATAAAAAAAAATATGATACAATAAAAACCAACGAAGAAATTTTATTTTCGATACATGTAGTTAAATCTAAATTGTTGAAAAAAATAAAATAAAATAAAAAAAAAAAAATTATACTTGACCTCGCTATACATGAGATTGAATAATGTTGGCTTAAAATTTAATTTTTTATTTAGGAAAAAACTACGCGGGGTCAAGTATAAAATTTTTTTATTTTATTTTATTTTATTTTTTTCAACAATTTAGATTTAACTACATGTATCGAAAATAAAATTTCTTCGTTGGTTTTTATTGTATCATATTTTTTTTTATATCAAAAAATTAATTAATGACAAAACAAGTTACATTACAAATTGACTACAATTTCGAGTACTTAACTCTTTTTTTGTACAAAATACTTGTTTTTTGTTTTTTGTTAGATACTATATAGAGCAATAAAAACTGTATTTTACTAAATATTTTTTTTCAACTCTAGATAAAGTTATATACAATTGTTTAATATGTATATATATTTGCTAAGGAAAATGCCTATACATATTACTTTTTTTTTTTTTTTTCTTAATAAACAATTAGCTAAAGATATAATGCCAAGATATATTGCTTAGATATATTTAATCAGGATCAATGAGAATATAGATCTGCACAGATCTAATATATTTTGATTGAATGTCTATTAACTTTTAGACATTGAATTAAGTGAACGCATAGTAATAATTTTTTTAAATAAATTTTTATAAATATAAAATTAAATCTAATTTATAATTTCGTTTATAAATTAGGTCTATAAATACTTCATTGATCTTATTAAAAAAAACAAGTATATATAAGTATATATACAAGTTCACTCTTTAAAAATTCAAATCCACATCGCCATATAATATTTAACATTTTTTATAAACGAAAAAATTAAATTGTTATATTTTAATCAATATGTATGTTGTTTAATGCAAAAAATTTTGTAGGTAAAATAAATGTAAGCAAGTATATACTTTAAAATATTATTTTCGTGAATATTTTTTTTTTCTTATCAATCAATAGTGAATGATTTTTAATTTTTTTTTTTTTAGATCATTGTTTTTTTTTTTTACAGAATTCATACGAATAATTTTATTAACATAATTTTTATATATAGTTTATATATATATATAGGTATATACTTTGCATTTAATAAAAAAGTGAAACTTTTTTTTTTTGTTCTAATCTATATATAGTTTATATTCAAATTTTATTTTAACAAATAATATTTTTTATTAAAAAAACCAAATATATTTTATTTAAATAAATAAAATTTTGATTAGTTTCATAATTTTAATATACAACAATATACAAATATAAATACAAATATAATATTCAACAACATACAAATTATGGATACAAACATGCATTGTTTGTGTGTATACATAGATATTTCAGGTACCTCTTTGAAAATATAAAAGATTTATAGTATAGGTCAAAAAGTTTTCAGCATGGTTAATGCTATTTGTTTATCATCAATGACAATTTAAAAAAATATTAATGAAAAAAAAAATAAAAATGCATTAATTATACCTGTTGTGAATATAAAATTAAAAGTATATTATCATAATAACACCCACACCAAAAAAATTTCTGAAATTTACATATAAAAAATATAATCTTTTATATTTTTTATATAGACTTTCATACATTTTTTTTTGTGTGGGCAGTAAAATAATCATTGAATAAATATTAAAATAAAAATTACCTACTAATAAAAAAAAAAAAGTAAATAATATTATATATTGGGTTTCAAGCTGGAATCGAACTCAAATTGTTTATAGAACGTAGAAGATAAACACGTAGGTTCGATACCTGCTGGATTTTTTTTTGTCAATGATTTTAAACACTGCACTTTCAAAATTATCGTTAATTCAATGTCTAAAAGTTAATATAAATTCAATCAAAATATATTAGATCTGTGCAGATCTATACTCTCATTGATCCTGACTAAATATATCTAAGCAATATATCTTGGCGTTATGTATCATATCTTCAGCTAATTGTTTATTAAAAAAAAAAAAAATATATATATATATATATGTGCTTAACGCACGCTTGCAAGAAAAATTTACAAAACAATAATAATTAATGAATTTATTCATTTGTAAATTTTATTCTGATATGTAAATAGGTCAAAAACATAAAATAAAATAAAATAAAATAAAATAAAAGTGTCAATCACACGTAGGCAACGGAAAAATATATATAATCATAATAATATATATCATAAATAACAATATATATATCATCATATAAATATAATATATATAGAATATATATATTATATAATATATATTATAATATATATCATAAATAATACATATCTTTGAAAGATTAGTCAATAATTAAAGAACATATTTTGGGTTTTTTCATATAATTTTTTTTAATAAATAAAAAAAAATATATTTTCAAACTTGATCATCGATGGCAATCATGTGTATATGTGTACATATACATGTGTATATAAATATGAAAGTAAATGAGTGTACTTGAATATTACTTGTATGTGAGGTGTAATATACCTTTATTCCGAATGAAAAAACTGCAGGTGAACGAAATAGGTTTTACTGTGAAAGAGGTGCCCAACTTGGGATTATATATACAAACGTGTATGAATAGAACAACATTGTCGCACATATAGTGCAAGAAAGAAATATTTCTTTATTATATTTTTATATAAGATACTTCGAATTTATCAATCAAATGTATGTTAGTAGATAAAAAGATATATATTATTTGCAGTTCTTTATTTATATTTTAAATTTTAACGCTTGTATGCATTTTCATGAGGCTGGCCTGTTTCAGCCTGTTTCAGCTTGTTTCACCCTGTTTCAGCCTTCAAGAAAAGCAGAAGACAATAGTCAAGAAGACTAGAGATACAGGAGGAGTAACTCGCCTCGAATATGTCAGACAATTCGCGTGAGGCTAGTAGCTGTCAATGCGAATTTAGCGTACAGCATGGTTCAGCGCATTGTATATTTATTTCTTATTTTTAATGCGCAGCTTACACATACATATATACATTAATGTCGAAAACCAATTAATGTATATATGTATGTGTAAGCTGCCCATTAAAAATAAGAAATAAATATACAATGCGCTGAACCATGCTGTACGCTAAATTCGCTTTGACAGCTACTGGCCTCACGGGAATTGGCTGAAAGATATTACATGCATTGAGATAGGAGTTACTCCTCCTGTATCTCTAGTCTTCTTGACAATAGTCCATTCTAGGTCTCCATGCATATTATGAGAGTTATGACCCACCCACAGGTACATAATTATATTTTATCAAAAAAACCAAAAATAAAAAAAAAATAATAATAAAAAAAAAAATATCAATAATGCTTATTTTATACATGAAAAACCAAAAAATGACTCTCCATAAGAATTTATTAAATTTTGAAAAAGTTCAGGACGGAAGGGGTCAACTCAGCATCGTGCATATTAAGGCACGATAGTATTTCTTCACACACACATATATTTTTCTTATAGATAATGATTGCATCGCAGGTTCTCTTTATTTATTTTATCTATTTTTTTTTTTTTTTTTCTAATATTATGGAAATGACTAGTTTTAATGTTTGTTGTTATTCTTAAATTACAAAAAATTTATTCATAAATTTAATTATAAAAATTGAGTAAAAAATTAAAAATAATAATTTCTCAACAACAGTTAATAATACATCTACTAAAATATGACAAAACAACAATTAAATAATATTCAATTACAAAAATTATTAAAAGAAATTGATGGACAAAAACAAGCAACAACTGTTAAACTAGGTGATGCATCAATCGCAGCACCAATTACAAGTAAATTATCATCAATACAATGTGTTTGTCATGTTATTAAACAAGGAAGATGTACACTTGAAAGAACATAACAAATGCTTAAAACATTGGCAATAAATGCACTTGTACTTGTGCATTTATTTATTGTACTTGTACTTGTACTTGTTACCTATTATCATAAAAATATGATAATAGTAATAATAATATTAATATTAACAAATAATTAATTCAAATACAACAAAGTATAATAAATACCTATTAATAATAATAATAATTTAATAACAATAGATACAAAAACTTACATTTTCAATGCAGAAGGCACAACCTCAAATTCACAAAAACTTGTCTCACAAAATTAATTATTATAAAAATAGAAAATATTTATAAATTGTTCAATTTGTTTTTTTTTTTTTGTTTTTTTTTTTTTACTGCTTATTAATGATCAAGAATCAAGAAGCTGCAAAACTGTCATCGAATTTTGGTTGGCTGATAGGACATAGGAGGGTAATCTCGCACATTTTAATGCGTCTATTAAATATATGTATAGTACTTATAAAATAAGTGTATAATACCGTATAATACTAAAATAATATGAAATCCAATTGTTTATATTTTTTATAAATTGTTTATTCCTTTTCAAATATAATATAATATTATATATATATTTATATATAAATTTTATTTATTTATCAGCAAAAATTACCGAAAAAAAAATGGTAAATTTTTAGAAAGCAATACCAGAAATAGTTACCACAAAAAAAAAGGTAAATTTCTAGAAATCATTACTAGTAACAATTTCCGGAAAATAAACGGTAAATTTTTAGAAAACATTACTAGAAAAGATTTCCGATTAATTAGTGGTAAATTTCTAGTAGTGTTTACTAGTAATTTACCGATAATTTTCCAGTAATATATTACTGGTTACGCTTGGTTACATGGGTAAGATATATATTTTTTTTGAGTACATCCTTTTCCTTAGCTACCATTTTTGTTGGCTGCACTGCAGAGTTGACATATGAATATATGATAAATATTGCAATAGTGTATATTAAAAATAATAAACATCAAATGATACACCGGTAAAATAATTATAAATAAAAATTAAACTTGATGATATATAAATTGTGTATGTTACAAAAAAAACTTTACAAAAAGATGTGATATCTAACAAAAAACAAAAAACAAGTATTTTGTACAAAAAAAGAGTCAAGTACTCGAAATTGTAGTCAATTTTTAATGTAACTTGTTTTGTCATTAATTAATTTTTTGATATAAAAAAAAATATGATACAATAAAAACCAACGAAGAAATTTTATTTTCGATACATGTAGTTAAATCTAAATTGTTGAAAAAAATAAAATAAAATAAAAAAAAAAAAATTATACTTGACCTCGCTATACATGAGATTGAATAATGTTGGCTTAAAATTTAATTTTTTATTTAGGAAAAAACTACGCGGGGTCAAGTATAAAATTTTTTTATTTTATTTTATTTTATTTTTTTCAACAATTTAGATTTAACTACATGTATCGAAAATAAAATTTCTTCGTTGGTTTTTATTGTATCATATTTTTTTTTATATCAAAAAATTAATTAATGACAAAACAAGTTACATTACAAATTGACTACAATTTCGAGTACTTAACTCTTTTTTTGTACAAAATACTTGTTTTTTGTTTTTTGTTAGATACTATATAGAGCAATAAAAACTGTATTTTACTAAATATTTTTTTTCAACTCTAGATAAAGTTATATACAATTAGTACTTATAAAATAAGTGTATAATACCGTATAATACTAAAATAATATGAAATCCAATTGTTTATATTTTTTATAAATTGTTTATTCCTTTTCAAATATAATATAATATTATATATATATTTATATATAAATTTTATTTATTTATCAGCAAAAATTACCGAAAAAAAAATGGTAAATTTTTAGAAAGCAATACCAGAAATAGTTACCACAAAAAAAAAGGTAAATTTCTAGAAATCATTACTAGTAACAATTTCCGGAAAATAAACGGTAAATTTTTAGAAAACATTACTAGAAAAGATTTCCGATTAATTAGTGGTAAATTTCTAGTAGTGTTTACTAGTAATTTACCGATAATTTTCCAGTAATATATTACTGGTTACGCTTGGTTACATGGGTAAGATATATATTTTTTTTGAGTACATCCTTTTCCTTAGCTACCATTTTTGTTGGCTGCACTGCAGAGTTGACATATGAATATATGATAAATATTGCAATAGTGTATATTAAAAATAATAAACATCAAATGATACACCGGTAAAATAATTATAAATAAAAATTAAACTTGATGATATATAAATTGTGTATGTTACAAAAAAAACTTTACAAAAAGATGTGATATCTAACAAAAAACAAAAAACAAGTATTTTGTACAAAAAAAGAGTCAAGTACTCGAAATTGTAGTCAATTTTTAATGTAACTTGTTTTGTCATTAATTAATTTTTTGATATAAAAAAAAATATGATACAATAAAAACCAACGAAGAAATTTTATTTTCGATACATGTAGTTAAATCTAAATTGTTGAAAAAAATAAAATAAAATAAAAAAAAAAAAATTATACTTGACCTCGCTATACATGAGATTGAATAATGTTGGCTTAAAATTTAATTTTTTATTTAGGAAAAAACTACGCGGGGTCAAGTATAAAATTTTTTTATTTTATTTTATTTTATTTTTTTCAACAATTTAGATTTAACTACATGTATCGAAAATAAAATTTCTTCGTTGGTTTTTATTGTATCATATTTTTTTTTATATCAAAAAATTAATTAATGACAAAACAAGTTACATTACAAATTGACTACAATTTCGAGTACTTAACTCTTTTTTTGTACAAAATACTTGTTTTTTGTTTTTTGTTAGATACTATATAGAGCAATAAAAACTGTATTTTACTAAATATTTTTTTTCAACTCTAGATAAAGTTATATACAATTGTTTAATATGTATATATATTTGCTAAGGAAAATGCCTATACATATTACTTTTTTTTTTTTTTTTCTTAATAAACAATTAGCTAAAGATATAATGCCAAGATATATTGCTTAGATATATTTAATCAGGATCAATGAGAATATAGATCTGCACAGATCTAATATATTTTGATTGAATGTCTATTAACTTTTAGACATTGAATTAAGTGAACGCATAGTAATAATTTTTTTAAATAAATTTTTATAAATATAAAATTAAATCTAATTTATAATTTCGTTTATAAATTAGGTCTATAAATACTTCATTGATCTTATTAAAAAAAACAAGTATATATAAGTATATATACAAGTTCACTCTTTAAAAATTCAAATCCACATCGCCATATAATATTTAACATTTTTTATAAACGAAAAAATTAAATTGTTATATTTTAATCAATATGTATGTTGTTTAATGCAAAAAATTTTGTAGGTAAAATAAATGTAAGCAAGTATATACTTTAAAATATTATTTTCGTGAATATTTTTTTTTTCTTATCAATCAATAGTGAATGATTTTTAATTTTTTTTTTTTTAGATCATTGTTTTTTTTTTTTACAGAATTCATACGAATAATTTTATTAACATAATTTTTATATATAGTTTATATATATATATAGGTATATACTTTGCATTTAATAAAAAAGTGAAACTTTTTTTTTTTGTTCTAATCTATATATAGTTTATATTCAAATTTTATTTTAACAAATAATATTTTTTATTAAAAAAACCAAATATATTTTATTTAAATAAATAAAATTTTGATTAGTTTCATAATTTTAATATACAACAATATACAAATATAAATACAAATATAATATTCAACAACATACAAATTATGGATACAAACATGCATTGTTTGTGTGTATACATAGATATTTCAGGTACCTCTTTGAAAATATAAAAGATTTATAGTATAGGTCAAAAAGTTTTCAGCATGGTTAATGCTATTTGTTTATCATCAATGACAATTTAAAAAAATATTAATGAAAAAAAAAATAAAAATGCATTAATTATACCTGTTGTGAATATAAAATTAAAAGTATATTATCATAATAACACCCACACCAAAAAAATTTCTGAAATTTACATATAAAAAATATAATCTTTTATATTTTTTATATAGACTTTCATACATTTTTTTTTGTGTGGGCAGTAAAATAATCATTGAATAAATATTAAAATAAAAATTACCTACTAATAAAAAAAAAAAAGTAAATAATATTATATATTGGGTTTCAAGCTGGAATCGAACTCAAATTGTTTATAGAACGTAGAAGATAAACACGTAGGTTCGATACCTGCTGGATTTTTTTTTGTCAATGATTTTAAACACTGCACTTTCAAAATTATCGTTAATTCAATGTCTAAAAGTTAATATAAATTCAATCAAAATATATTAGATCTGTGCAGATCTATACTCTCATTGATCCTGACTAAATATATCTAAGCAATATATCTTGGCGTTATGTATCATATCTTCAGCTAATTGTTTATTAAAAAAAAAAAAAATATATATATATATATATGTGCTTAACGCACGCTTGCAAGAAAAATTTACAAAACAATAATAATTAATGAATTTATTCATTTGTAAATTTTATTCTGATATGTAAATAGGTCAAAAACATAAAATAAAATAAAATAAAATAAAATAAAAGTGTCAATCACACGTAGGCAACGGAAAAATATATATAATCATAATAATATATATCATAAATAACAATATATATATCATCATATAAATATAATATATATAGAATATATATATTATATAATATATATTATAATATATATCATAAATAATACATATCTTTGAAAGATTAGTCAATAATTAAAGAACATATTTTGGGTTTTTTCATATAATTTTTTTTAATAAATAAAAAAAAATATATTTTCAAACTTGATCATCGATGGCAATCATGTGTATATGTGTACATATACATGTGTATATAAATATGAAAGTAAATGAGTGTACTTGAATATTACTTGTATGTGAGGTGTAATATACCTTTATTCCGAATGAAAAAACTGCAGGTGAACGAAATAGGTTTTACTGTGAAAGAGGTGCCCAACTTGGGATTATATATACAAACGTGTATGAATAGAACAACATTGTCGCACATATAGTGCAAGAAAGAAATATTTCTTTATTATATTTTTATATAAGATACTTCGAATTTATCAATCAAATGTATGTTAGTAGATAAAAAGATATATATTATTTGCAGTTCTTTATTTATATTTTAAATTTTAACGCTTGTATGCATTTTCATGAGGCTGGCCTGTTTCAGCCTGTTTCAGCTTGTTTCACCCTGTTTCAGCCTTCAAGAAAAGCAGAAGACAATAGTCAAGAAGACTAGAGATACAGGAGGAGTAACTCGCCTCGAATATGTCAGACAATTCGCGTGAGGCTAGTAGCTGTCAATGCGAATTTAGCGTACAGCATGGTTCAGCGCATTGTATATTTATTTCTTATTTTTAATGCGCAGCTTACACATACATATATACATTAATGTCGAAAACCAATTAATGTATATATGTATGTGTAAGCTGCCCATTAAAAATAAGAAATAAATATACAATGCGCTGAACCATGCTGTACGCTAAATTCGCTTTGACAGCTACTGGCCTCACGGGAATTGGCTGAAAGATATTACATGCATTGAGATAGGAGTTACTCCTCCTGTATCTCTAGTCTTCTTGACAATAGTCCATTCTAGGTCTCCATGCATATTATGAGAGTTATGACCCACCCACAGGTACATAATTATATTTTATCAAAAAAACCAAAAATAAAAAAAAAATAATAATAAAAAAAAAAATATCAATAATGCTTATTTTATACATGAAAAACCAAAAAATGACTCTCCATAAGAATTTATTAAATTTTGAAAAAGTTCAGGACGGAAGGGGTCAACTCAGCATCGTGCATATTAAGGCACGATAGTATTTCTTCACACACACATATATTTTTCTTATAGATAATGATTGCATCGCAGGTTCTCTTTATTTATTTTATCTATTTTTTTTTTTTTTTTTTCTAATATTATGGAAATGACTAGTTTTAATGTTTGTTGTTATTCTTAAATTACAAAAAATTTATTCATAAATTTAATTATAAAAATTGAGTAAAAAATTAAAAATAATAATTTCTCAACAACAGTTAATAATACATCTACTAAAATATGACAAAACAACAATTAAATAATATTCAATTACAAAAATTATTAAAAGAAATTGATGGACAAAAACAAGCAACAACTGTTAAACTAGGTGATGCATCAATCGCAGCACCAATTACAAGTAAATTATCATCAATACAATGTGTTTGTCATGTTATTAAACAAGGAAGATGTACACTTGAAAGAACATAACAAATGCTTAAAACATTGGCAATAAATGCACTTGTACTTGTGCATTTATTTATTGTACTTGTACTTGTACTTGTTACCTATTATCATAAAAATATGATAATAGTAATAATAATATTAATATTAACAAATAATTAATTCAAATACAACAAAGTATAATAAATACCTATTAATAATAATAATAATTTAATAACAATAGATACAAAAACTTACATTTTCAATGCAGAAGGCACAACCTCAAATTCACAAAAACTTGTCTCACAAAATTAATTATTATAAAAATAGAAAATATTTATAAATTGTTCAATTTGTTTTTTTTTTTTTGTTTTTTTTTTTTTACTGCTTATTAATGATCAAGAATCAAGAAGCTGCAAAACTGTCATCGAATTTTGGTTGGCTGATAGGACATAGGAGGGTAATCTCGCACATTTTAATGCGTCTATTAAATATATGTATAGTACTTATAAAATAAGTGTATAATACCGTATAATACTAAAATAATATGAAATCCAATTGTTTATATTTTTTATAAATTGTTTATTCCTTTTCAAATATAATATAATATTATATATATATTTATATATAAATTTTATTTATTTATCAGCAAAAATTACCGAAAAAAAAATGGTAAATTTTTAGAAAGCAATACCAGAAATAGTTACCACAAAAAAAAAGGTAAATTTCTAGAAATCATTACTAGTAACAATTTCCGGAAAATAAACGGTAAATTTTTAGAAAACATTACTAGAAAAGATTTCCGATTAATTAGTGGTAAATTTCTAGTAGTGTTTACTAGTAATTTACCGATAATTTTCCAGTAATATATTACTGGTTACGCTTGGTTACATGGGTAAGATATATATTTTTTTTGAGTACATCCTTTTCCTTAGCTACCATTTTTGTTGGCTGCACTGCAGAGTTGACATATGAATATATGATAAATATTGCAATAGTGTATATTAAAAATAATAAACATCAAATGATACACCGGTAAAATAATTATAAATAAAAATTAAACTTGATGATATATAAATTGTGTATGTTACAAAAAAAACTTTACAAAAAGATGTGATATCTAACAAAAAACAAAAAACAAGTATTTTGTACAAAAAAAGAGTCAAGTACTCGAAATTGTAGTCAATTTTTAATGTAACTTGTTTTGTCATTAATTAATTTTTTGAT